>PVKA01011821.1:15483-59754 GCA_004027165.1 Ctenomys sociabilis | reverse complement strand
AAAAAAAAAAAAAAAAAAAAAAAAAAAAAAAAAAAAAAAAAAAAAAAAAAAAAAAAAAAAAAAAAAAAAAAAAAAGCTAAGTATGTATATGCTAGCCTTTCATTTGATTTGCGTTTTCTTTCTCCTTTCCCTCTGCAGTTTGAGTGGGCTTCCTGCATTACTACTATGGCTTTCTGGTGTTTGAGTTGGGATTTATTGAATTCCTCAAGTGTTTGCTTGGGAGGGTGAAGCCGATAGGGTCTGCACGTGGCTGGGATCAGGGAAGGATTTCGCTGGGGAGTACGAGCCAGTTTTTAGTTCATTGAGAACAGCTGTACCCAGCTCTGCTCCTTTTCTTCTCATGGATAGACCTGTCAGCCTTTGGTCTGAAGCTTTGCGACTTCGGGACCCAAACAGTGGTCGAAGATGAGGAGGGATGTGGCTTTCTGGTATTTGGGTTCTGCTTATTTACTTTTTTTTTTTTTTTTTTTTTTTTTTTTTTTTTTTTTTTTTTTTTTTTTTTTTTTTTTTTTTTTTTTTTGGTATATTTTGATTCTATGATTATATCTTTAGTTGTCTTTAAATATTTAAAAATATGTACTTTTATCTCACAGGGTCACGTAATTTTTTTTTTGTGTGTGTGTTTTCCCATTGGACATCTGTTCTAATGGCTTGCTTATTTCACTAATAGCTGGGATTTTTTTTTTTTTTTTGAGATTACAGAACAGTTTTCTGAAGATGTTTGCATCTTGCAGTAGATTATTTCTAGGGGGCTTTGCTCTGTGTTTCATCCCATAAATCTCAAACTAGTTAACATTCCAAACCTTGAGTTGGCTGGTATTAAAAAGGGAGCCTCCCTCCAGCTGTTCCCCGCCTGCCTTTACGTGGCAAAGTGTCAGCTTTCTAGTTACCACACCCTCTCTAGTTTCTGAAGCGTTCATCTACGGCACTGCTTCTCAACTGGAAGCAACATTTTCCCCACAAGGAGTAGCTGATAATCACCTACCACTTGAGACATTCTGGGTTACTACCTGGGGCAGGTATTGCCCTGGTGCTCCTGGTGAGCAGCTGGGGATGGTTTTAAACGCCTTACCATGGAAAAAAGAAACTCTCCAACAAAAAAGAATTCTGTGGCCTAAAATGTTCATAGTGCTGAAGTCGAAAACTGATCTATAACACTGCATTCTGCTAAGATTGCATTTTATCTTTTACTATCTTTATCACACTCGGAATTCATGGGGCACATGCAAAATACAATTTTGAGCATGTATTACTACTAGAAATAATTTTTTCCTCCAAGATCAAATTTCCTTATGTGTGGGAATGACATGTTCCAGGATGCAATTTGCAAGCTCCTGCTCCATGCCCGGGGAGTCACCGTCTCTCACAGCGCTTAGAATTAGGGCATTAGGGCTTGCTCTATGAGGATGGGTGGGTCAGGGAGTGGTTTGATCATTTTCTTGGTTGTTGTGTGCTGTGAGCCAAACAGTGTCCTACTCCTCTAAAAGGTGAGGACACAGACTGCTGTTTTGTAATTTGCTTGATCCTCCTGTTTTCAGCCTCCTAAGTGCTGGGATTATAAGCCTGTGCCACCATGCCCCAGGGGCAGGGCTGGCACAACACCAGGGATCAAACCCCAGTCACTGTGCCTGCCTAAGCGGCACTTTAGTCTGCTGAGCTATCTGGCTGGCCCGTCTGCTTGACTTGTATGAAGTATATATCATGTCTTTCACACTGGACTCCTCGCTCCTTGAGAGAAGGCACTATATTTTTCTTTTTTTTTTTTTTGTCTTTTTGAGACAGGGTCTCACTATGCAGTTCAGGCTGGCCTAAGCTCACTTTGTAGCTCAGGCTGGTCTCGAACTCACAACAATCCTCCTGCCTCAGCCTCCCGAGTGCTGGGATTACAGGCCTGCGCCACCACGCCCGGCTATATTTTGCTTTTCACTCCTTGTGGAATCCCACACAGTGATGTTTGGCAACTATTTGTTAAATAATTAGATTTTTGTCTGCATGTGTAACACAGGAGCCAGAAACATTGTAGCACACATCTCTTTGGGGTTGGTGCTGTGGCTGAAGTGAAGGTCAGTGACTTGAGTCCAGTGGCAGGGGTGGTGGAGAACCTATGCAGTGTGGCCTGGTCTAATGTGGACAGCTGGAGAGTTGTCTCCGCAGAACATTATAAGCTGCTTCCCCAGAATCTTCTGTAGAAGATCCTGTGCATGGGTCAGGTGGTGGTGGTGGCGGCAGCAGCAGCAGCAGCAACAGCTCTTTCTTTTTTTGCATTTGAGTTGCTTAAAAGATTTTGACGCCAGGATTGTGTGGCCAATAAGAAGAACAAGTCAAAGCAGGCACCATAATGTGGGACTAGGCCATCTCTTCATAGCTACAGAAAGCCTCCTGCTGTAGCTGACACTCTCTTTTCCTGGATAGATCCAGTGGCACTGATCTTGGTGGTGTAAGCATCTGTAGCCCTTCAGGTCTGCACTGTAGGATCGCTATGCAGTGCCTTGGGCATATCTGCAGAGTGTTGGGCATGGAGGCTGAGGAAAGACAGCAAGGAGGACCGAGGGTAGCTCTGACCCAGAGGAGGGTGAGCATGAGGGGTGCATGTATGTCTGATTATTCAAAGCACCATCTGTCTGTCCCTTTACCCCCAAGTGGGTCTGTTTTGGGCCTGCTAGGTCACATCTTTGAGGCACAATTTGCTTGTCTAACTTTCTAGCCTGCTATGTGTGACTTTGGACTTGGGATTAGAAGTCTTGGTTCCAGCCCTGACTGCCACGCAGTGGCTGTGTGATCTTGGGTAAGTGCTTGTCCCTCTCTGGCCCTCATCTTTCTTATGCATAAGGAGAAAGGTTAGCTGAAGAAGCCACCACACTCTGATTCTGTGACACGGAGTACTTCTCATCCTCTTACCAAGGTGGGCTTTGCGTCAACAGCTTTGGCAGAGCCATCGAGAACTCTGTCGTGCTGGGAGGTAGATGCATTCTGGGCCCTGCCAGCTGCAGAGTTCAAGCGTGAGAACATTGCTCTTGGCTTCTGACTCTCTTCTCAAGCCCTCTGCATTCCTTGGGCACTCGCAGGCTTCTACCCACTGCCTTTTAAGTACCAACCTGCACGTTACTGGAAATCCTAGGGGTATAACTCCCAACCCTCGCCACTGGAGGGGACCTGGGAATCTGGTAGCCACTGTGACCTGGATCAAGGAGAAGGATGACACTAGCTATTGTATATTCAGACAGTATAGTAATGGTTATCAGTTATCACACATTTATAATGGATCAGAGATGGGTCTATGGGATTTATTTAAATAACAATCAATAAAATCTAGTGCTCATTAATGCTTATCATGTCAATGTCAGCTACTGTTGTAAATACTTTACATATGTATGAACTCGCTAAAGCTGCACTGCTAGGCATGATAACTGAGGTCATTCGTGTTTCACAGAAGAGAAACCGAAGCACAGATGTCCGCAGAGTGGCTTTTCTGAGGTCATGCAGCTAGTAAGTAGTCAGGCTTGAGTTAAGCAGACACAACCCAGATGCAGAGTATATGCTGTGTACACACCTTAGTCTTTTTAGGTTTCTTGATTGTTTGAACTATTTAAAATTTAATTATCTCTGGATTGCAGATAAGCAAAGAGAACTAAAGGAGACAGAGAACCTGCTTTGGGTCACGTAATGAGAAATAAGACGTAAACTCAGGCATGAGTAATTTTAAGCCCAGATTTCTTTTCTTGCTTTGTTTCTTTCATTCTTCCTATTTTATTTTATTTTTTAAAAGAGAATAGAAAAGTAATAAAAAACATTAGAAATGGCAGGATTTCACTAAAAAAATTATAGGGATTCAACAATGGTTGCTATATTGCATATTGTTCTCTTCAAATTAGTTGTTCAGATTACCAGCTTTAAGCATGCAAAATTGGTCAAAAAATTGAAAAAAAAAAAGTAAGCATTAACTGCTCCTTCCAATAGGCCAGTAGAAATCAGCAGTACAGTTACCCAAGTTAGCCTGTGTATATATGCATCTTTCCCCCTTCCTTGTTCTTTCTTTTCTCCTTTCCCTCATCCCAGTGGCTCCTTCCCTTTGAATAGCTTCTTTCCCTTTCAAAGTATCTACTGTACCTTCGGAACTCTTTTCCTCTTGCAGTGAGCAGACATACAATGTTTATACGGGCAAGTCTGATTTGTTTCCCTTGTGAGAATGGTGTGCAGTTGCATCCATTTACCTGTAAAAGCCTCAAGTTCATCTTTCTTAATACCCGAGTAATACTCCATTGTGTGAAAAGACCATATCTTCTATTCACTCCCCAGAGGTCCAAATTTCTGTTCCCTGCATCCCCTTTGAAGAAGCAGCCCCTTGAGCATAGATGTCAGTTCTTATCCCACCCACCAGTCTGAGGAGGCTCTGAGAAGGGGCCCTTGCTGTAGGTCCCACAGGTTTTGCTTCCTCATGGTGGTCGTCTCCCCCACCCCTCTTCCTGTGACACCAAGGAAGGACCACCAGGGCATCCACCTTGAGAGAGGAGGCCAGGCCTGGAAACTAGAACAACATAAAGGACATAGCGACCAGCATTTTCACTCCGGTGTAGGGGACAGAGAGCAGAGCCTTCTCTGAGAGCAGCCTCTGGGAAAGCGGGAGGAGGATGCTATGAAGACATCAGCCTCGGGCTTGGCAGGTGGGGGAAGCGTGATGGATGGCAGTGCTGGCGCAGAGCGGGGAGGCTGAGGCTGTTGACGTCAAACCTCCAGCCGCACAGTGTTCACCGGGAATCGGCTCTGTTCCACGCACACCTTTTCTGCATTGCGTCAGTTTTCCCTCTGTCAGCGTGGGCTTTCTGCAGCACAGATATATTTCCAAGCCCGCCTCACTGCCAAGAGACCAGTGGCCGTCTAGAGGAGGGGGAGGGCGTTGGATCTCACAGCTCGCTCAGGGCTGTTGAGCAGCCACATCTCAATGGCCAACCGGACGCACGCGTGTGCTAGAGGAGACTGTGGATTGGGTGGTGGCTGGAGAGCTGCAGCTGGGGTGCTGGGCTGCACTTGGAGCCTGAGGGGATCGCTGAGCCCCTTGACCCAGCTGCCATCCCTGCAGCCTGCTCCAGCTTTGTCTTGTATGCCCCCAGCAGCCCTTGGGCCCGGGAGGACAGCTCTGAGCAACGATGCTCCTAGCGGAAGGGAGAACCTGAAAGGATGGCGGGAGGAGGGAACCCAGATGCAATGCAGGGTGCGGAGGCAGTCGGTCCTCCGAGCTCTCCTGCGGGGGTGGAGGATCTTTCAGGGGCTGGGCAACTGGACAGCCATGGCGTTCTTTCAACCCATCTTCTTTTATGGGCAGGAAACAGATGGGATGGACGGCGCTATGATTCCCACAGATCTGGGGCCATTCACAGTGATGCAGAGGTCAGGGGTCAGGCCAGAGCTGGGGGTGGGAGTGATGGGTGAGCTCTGGACTAGGAGTCACCATAGAGACTCTGAGGTATTTTGGGCTGAAGAGTGGGGGTAGAGAGGATTCTGATCTTTTAGGTTTGGTAGCAGGGGAAATAAGTGTCTAAAAAACCAACCTGGAAATAAAACAACCAGGAGTGTCTTTTTGCTACAGCAGAATTTGCTCTGTAACTGGCACAAATCACGTCACCTCACTAGGGTACCCATGACGGGGTCCTGGCTGCTCTGCCTTGCTTCTAGGGTGACAACAGGGACCCACAAAGCTCATCACAAGCAGACATGAACTGTGTGAGCACCAGGGTGGCAAATCTCATCCTCTGCTCCTGATGGAGATGCACAGAGGAACGATGAATGAGGGCCAGGGTCAGAGGAGTTTCACACTGCTGCACCTCCTGAGGCCTGGCCTGGGAGGTCTTATCCAGGAACAAGAAGCCAGCGGGAGCTGTCCGAGGTCACACATGGTGACGGACAGTGTCCAGACTCGGGACCTCCAGGTCAGGTGGTAGAGTCGGACCTGGTTGATAGTACTGCCACCTTAAATTGGGCAGTGGTGAGGCTTCATGCTGCGGACACAAACGTTCCTGCTGCTTGTGACACCACTGGGTTTTCCTTGTGGATGTCTGAATGTGGGTTGTATTCTCTGAGCCGGCGATTCTCAGTGGCCTGTGATGCTTACAAACAGGATTGACCAAAGACTGGGTGACAGACCCAGGGAAGAGTGTGCTCCAGATCTCCTAGGGAGCCACCAACAGCCTGTGTTATATTGCTGTAACAATGGCTTCTAATTATTGCTCAGAGTTGTACCTGGGCTGTTCCAGTCCTTTATATGGATTATGTGGTGTAAATCTGTGCAGTTGGGACCTTGATATTACCCTGTACAGACAAGGATGTGAGTCATGGTGGAGTCACACGAGACCTAGGGTTGCACAGAGCCAGAACGTGAGCCTTAGGTAGGGGAAGGTATTGGCTGAGGCTACTCGGCAAGGCCTAGAGGCACAGTACTTCAGAGCTAGAAAACCAAACCTGTATTTCCTTAGCAATAATCTCCTCCTTGTGGAGCAAGATATTGAGGGGCAGAGAGATTAAGACTTACCCCAAGATTACGAATTATTGGCAGAACTGGGGTGTGTGCTCACATCTCCTAATTATCTCCCAGAGCTTTTTTTTTTTTTTTTTTGAGGATTTTAGGGAAGGGTCCCCAGGGTGTTCAGGGTCTTATTACTAGATCTGACTCATAGTGATTCTCGTTTATAGCCTCCCCAAAGCTGGGATTACAGGCCTGTGCCACCACACCCAGTCTCAGTTGCCATCTCAGTGTGCCCCAGGGGCAGGGCTGTCACAGTAGGCTTGGGGATCGAACCCCAGGCCCCTGTGCCTGATTGTAGGTGATTCAATCCACTGTGCTATTTGGCTGGGCTGCTCCGAGTGCTTTTTAAAGTTTGTTTTAAAAGCCAGGCTTCCTAAGCTATGGTAGGTTTAGACCTAGTGGCTTTATTGTTCACTTACCAAAGAAACTAGCTAGGAAAGGAGTTGAAAAATTCTCCTCTTTGAGGAGCCAGATAAGACAGCATAGGAAGTTGCCTTTTAAGAATAGTGAATCTGTTTTTTCCCTTTTAAAAAATTAGCCAGTGTTTGCGATACATAATAAATACACCATGCATATCATATCTTGATCCCCTGCTACTCCCAATTATGCTCTGGCTCTTCCATCTCCAGATGTTTGGCCCATAAAAATAGGTGAAATGTTGGGTTAACCATGCTTACCTGGGCAGATTGCTGGAGGGAAGAGTGGCACGGACACTTTTTACAGACCCAGAATCGTGGTTGACCAAAACAGCACAACAACCAAGCAGCAGTGTCTAAGGTAAGCATGAGAAAGTGACAATTCAAAATGCAAAGGCAGTCCTGTCTCCCATTCCAGCATGGGATGGTATGCTCTGGAGTAGATAGGGAATGGGAAGATGTGAAGACCTGCGCTCAGTTGGCCTTGATGTCTATAGTTCCTTTTCCTGTGAACATTTTGCCACACTAAGAATACACAGCATTTAAAGATTTGATTTATTTTATGTATTGCATGGTTGCTGTTTGCATGCACTGCCAGCCAGTTTGAGATAAAACATTACATTTACCTTATACTACTTGGAAATATTTATGGAGTTTTCAACTTTACTTAGCCACTGGCTTCATCCTCTGCTCTGACCTCTGTTTGCCAGCCTGCCTGGGTAATGCCCTCTAGCATATTGATGGTGCCAAGCCAGATTGCCCTGGCTTCTGATGCATCACCACTATTGATGGCAATGAAGATTCATGTGAGGAAAACCATAGTAAGCCAAGAAGGAATATAGAGCAGGCCAGCTGGGACCATGGCGGGTTAGGGGAATGCTGAAGGCCAGAATATGAACAGTAAGTTAGAGAGGAGAAAGGTGGGTGCAAAGCCAGTGGGCACTGTGCAATAGTTATCCCTGGCGGGTTTTCTACCAATGCCTTCTTCTCTAGATGATTTTGTTGCTTTGTTTTCTTTCTGTCCCTAAAATAAGTACCTGCTCTGGGAGCTCCACTTTTTTTCTGTCATTCCTTTTGCTTTGAGAACTAAATGACCACTTGTTGGAAGGGGCTCTACATTTTCTCTGTGCAAGAAGTTCCACAGCTTGCTTTGCGAAGTGCACACAAGTCTATAAAATTTTCCTTAGAAACTCAATGCAGCCGGGTGTGGTGGCACATGCCTGTAATCCCAGCACTGGGGAGGCTGAGGCAGAAGGATTGTTGTGAGTTCGAGACCAGCCTGAGCTACAAAGTGAGCTTAAGGCTAGCCTGAACTGCATAGTGAGACCCTGTCTCAAAAAGATAAAACAAAACAACAATAACAACAATAACAACAACAACAACAACAACAACAACAACAAAAACCCTCACTGCATATCTGACCTTTTTTGGAAGGCTCTTGTCAACCTAGTGAGAGATAAAGAATAAATATCATGTTATGAGATTCAGATTCTGGATCTCTATTTTTGCCAATAACCGATTGTGTATGTAGAGAGGTTTCGTAGGTGTGAGTTTTTTTCCCTTTTTACAATCAGGGAGATAACCAGAGTGCTATGCACAGGCCATCTTAGATCCTGATCTCCAGAGAGCCCTGAGAGAAGCACTGGAGCACAAGGGGTCTGTCAACAGCTGTGCTAGTGGCTTCTTATCCTCCCTTCTTGAGTGGGAGCCACCCCTGAGCCCTGTACTCTCTTCTGGTTTATACTAGAGGGCTGAAGTTCTCCTTGTTACCTGGCTGGTCCTCTTACCCCTTCACAGAGTGGGAGGGAGCACTCAGCTTCCCTTTGGGGTAGAGTGACTCTCTGAACCCCTGTGCATGCTTGAATATTCATGGGCTTTCTTTGGCCCACCACATTGTTTGGCCATTCCAGCTGGCCTGTCTCTGGGGTCTGAGTTCCCAGCCCCATTAGGAGAGGGTCAGCTGGAGTTCCTGTCGTGTGGGATAGCTTGCTTTTGTCTGCATCTTTGAGAAGAATAGTGCCCAGGTGAAAGAGGCAGGAGGCAGGGACCGCTGTGGCCCCTTTGAGAGGAGAAAGGAAGATTTACGAGGCTGCTTGACAGCTGAAAGATGGATGGAGGTGCCCAGACTGTGAACTCTGCGTTTGAAATGAAGGTTATTTTAATAAAAAGAGTCCCTGGAGGTGGAGCTGCTGGAGGTAGGGATCCTCTCCTGAACAGAGACGGTTTCCAAGCACTCTCCTCCGTCTGTTTCTCCCCTAATGGGCACCCTTTGTTCCTCAGTGCAGTCTGTCACTGTTCCAGCCATCATCCACTACTGATTGATTATCTGTGCTGGTGAAGGGGTGCATCATGCTGAGAAGACATACTTCATGTTAGTGGCCTTGATAAATGAAACAATGGCAGATGCAAAGCAGCTTATTTTTGGCTTCAGGATTTCTATGCTTCGCCTGAATTGTGGGAACTGCCCGTGCATTCCTCATTTTATTTGTCCCCTGCATCTCCTCTCCTTAGCTCGATCCAGCACAGAGCTAGGAGGACAGAAAGGAACTGGAAATCTGCACAGAGTATGTCCCAGAGGCTGCTACTCCTACCAGGAAATGGAAACCTGGGACCACAAAGCTTGCAGACAAAATACTTCTGAGAAAGGCTGACTGCACACCACTGCTTTCCAGAGTTGAGAGGCCTAGCAAAGGGCTTGGAAACTCTGTGGCTTAAAGTCTTCTGTCTTTTTTCTGATTAGGGAATGCTTTTTTTTTTCTTTTTGTATTTTGCCGAACCTCTGCATTATTAGGTTTTTTAAAGAAATTATTTTGTCAAGGCTTTGTTTTATTAAGGAGACTTAGCCACAGCTGGTGTTCAAGACAACAGAGTACAAGAAGTGGAATGGAAGGGGATTAGATGATTTTTTTTTTTTTTTTTGTTGGCTTGTGGCTTAGCATTTGTGCAAGCTTGATGCTTGACTTTTGCAAGCCTTTCGGCTCCTGGTTTTTAAAATAACCCTGTAGAGGACAGCTAGGATGATTGTGCTACTAATTTCTAATTGTTTATTGAAGGAAGTAGTTAATACTTAACATGTTTACTTTTGACCAATTTTGCATGCTTATCTCTGGTAATCTGAGCAACTACTCTGAAGATAACAATGTATAATATAATAACCATTCTTGAAGTCTCATCAGCTTGCTTTTAAAAATTCTATATTGTTTCTAATGTTTTATCTTTCTTTTTTCTCTTACAAAATGCTGTAGAGTTTCTCCTGTTTCAAATGGGATCTCATTAGAGAATGGCAGTACATGGATATGTTGTAGCAATGCTTTTGTTTATAACTTGATTTTTAATGCAATAAGCTGCATATATTTAGAGTGTGCCCTTTGACACATTTTGGAAGATGTTTACATCTGTGAGACGCTCCTTATGGTCCGGATAACGATCAGCTCTCCAGCGCCCCCTACTTTTCTTCTCCTGTCTTTTTCACCTTCTCTGTCCCTCCCTGCAGCCTTGCTCTCCCCGTATTGCTGGGGATCCATGGTTCTGCTTTCTGGAATCAGGAGTAGTTCAGATTTTCTAAGATTTTAAATAAATGGAATTATGCAATAAGCCCTTTAGTTTTGGGCTTTCTTCTTTCAGTGTCATTGTGTTGAGTTGGGTGCGTGCATCAACAGCTCCTTCACTCTTGCTGGGCAGTAAAATTCCACTGCATGGACTTCACCTGCTCATTCCCCTCTTGACCTTGGGCTGTTTCCATTCTTGGCCACCCCATAGAAAAACTGCTGTGAATATTTTTGTACCAGTCTTTGTATGGACATAGGCTTCTCTTCTTTCTGGGGCTTATCTCACTTAGCCATAATGTATTATCCTACTTAAACTTTTTTCTTTTTTGAGACAGGGTTTTGCTGTGTAGTCCAGGTTGGCCTTGAACTCACTTTGTAGCCCGGGCTGGCCTGGAACATGCAGCAATCCTCTTGTCTCAGCCTCCTGGGTGCTGGGATTACAGGTGTGTGCCACTATGCCTGGCAGTCATTGTATTGAAATACTGTTGTATTTGGTTTGCTAAAACTTTAAATTTTTTTCTTTCTTTCTTTCTTTTTAGGAGTGTTGGTAGTTTCCCTTTTTGCTATGTCTTTGGTTTTGATACAAACAGTAACTTTGGCCTCACAAATTGGAATAAGAATATGCTCTTTGTCTCTTTTGTGAGAATTGGTATAAAATTACTTTTGAAGTGTTTGGTAGAATTCACCATTGAAGCCATCTGGACATGATGTTTCTTTCTTGGTTGGAAGGTTTTTCATTTTTTTTGTGTGTGTTATTGGAAATTGAACCCAGGGCTTCGTCCATGTTTGGCAAGTGCTATACCTCCAGTTCACTGGGAATGTTTTAACTGTAAATCAGTTTATAGCAACTAGTTGCATTACCTTTCTTTTCTTTTCTTTCTTTCTTTCTTTTTCTTTTTTGGCAGAACCAGGGATTGAACTCAGGCCCTTATGCTTGCCAGGGAGGCACTTATTCTACTGAGCCGTCTCCCCGGTTCCTGGATTACCTTTCGCTTGGTGAGTAAACTTCAATGGTTGTGTTTCTTGTGGAATTCATCTTCAAAGTCAAATTTGCTGGTGTGTAGCTATCAGCTTTCCCTATTCTGTTTTGATGTCTGTAGAATGCCATTTCTTTCACTTGTTACTTTGCCAGTTTGTACCTTCTCTCTTTTTTCTTTGACCAGTCTGGCTAAAGTTTTCTCAAACTTTTTAAAAAAAATCCCAGCTTTTTGGGGCTGGGCAGCTGGCTCGTAGAATAAGCATTTTCCTGGCAAGAGCAAGGGCCTGAGTTCAATCCCTGGGTTCTGCCAAAAACCCCCACAAAAAACAAAAAACAGCTTTTTACTTTTTCAGTACCAGGGATTGAACTCAGGACCTTGTGCTTGCCAGGCAGGCACTTAAGATGCTAAGCTGTATCCCTAACCCCTGAAGAAACAGCTCTGAACTTTATTAATTTCTAAAAAAAGAAAACAAACTTGCATAACAATATAAGAGAAAAACGTAGTTCATATGTTGTGTATCATTATTTTCAAAGTAGTTACCTAGAGTATAAGACATAGACCAAAAAGATTCTTATAAAGAAGAAACAGATAACAACAAAGATTTTTGTTTTCAGCAACGAAGATAAAACTAACAGTACAAATAAAACAAACAAATAATAATGAATAAATATATGAATGAAACAAATTGGTACATATAAAACATTTTTGAAACACAGAATATATAATTTGGGGAAGTATAGTATTTGGACTTCTCACAACTTTATCTATCTCCCTGTCTTCTTTTTATTTCTGCATATTTTGTTTTTCTCACATAAAAACTGAATCCTGCAGTAGTTAAGCTTGTACATCTGACTGACATCACTTAACATTATGTTCTCAAATTGCATCCATCTACCCATGGTTGCTTTAAGTTTACCTTGATTTGTGGCAATGCAGTACCCCATTGTGTCTATATACCCAAATTTTCTTACCCATTAATCTCTTAAGGGATATATATATGTGCATATTTTCCTAAGATCTAGCTGTTGTGAATTGTACCATTATAAATATGGGTATGCATGCATCCTTCTAACTTGATTTTAACTTTTTGAGACAATATCTAGAACGGCAGCTGGACCAAATGGAATTTCTAGTTTTCCTTTTTAGAGGAATTGCCACACTGATTTCCATAGTGGTTGTAGCTGTCTACATTCCCACAATAAATTTTCCCCTGAAGCCATGCAGGATTTGTTACTGTTAAGATTTTTTGAGGATACCCATTCTTTCTAGGGTAAGACGGTATTTCAGTGTAGGTTTTTTTGGACTTTAAAATTTTTATTTATTTATTTATTTTTCTGTATTTTAGGGAAGGGTCTACAGGAAGTTCAGGGTCTAACTACTAGATCAGACTTGTAGTGATTCTCCTGTTTACAGCCTCCCAAGTGCTGGGATTACAGGCATGCACCACCATGCCCAGTCTCAATTGCTGTCTCAGTGTGCCCAGGGGCAGGGCTGGCATGCCAGGCTC
Source organism: Ctenomys sociabilis (assembly GCA_004027165.1). Lineage (NCBI taxonomy): Eukaryota > Metazoa > Chordata > Mammalia > Rodentia > Ctenomyidae > Ctenomys > Ctenomys sociabilis. The sequence continues at coordinate 46,786 of PVKA01011821.1, read as the reverse complement.
AGGGATTGAACCCCCATTTTTTGTCTTTTTCCTCTAGTGTGTTGAGATGCAGTTTAGCCTGGCCTTGTACTCACTTTGGAGTCCAGGCTAGTCTTGCACTCATAATAACCCTCCTTCCAGACTCCCTAAGTGCTGGGTTACAGGCATGTCGCCACCATACCTAGCTCTCAGCTTAGTTTTAAGTCACATTTCTGTGATGGCCAGGGATGATGAATGATTTTCCCACATATTTACATACTTTTGTACTTATTCTGAGAAGGATCTATTCATTTTGTTGCCCTTTTTTCTGAGTGAGCCTTTAATTTTGGGGAGTCTAATTTTTTTGTGTTCTTTATGTATTGTTGATATTTGTCCTCTCTCTGAAGAATAGGTGGCAAAATTTTCACCTACATTCCGTGGGCTAACATTTTTTTTTTTTTGTTTCCTTCATTGTGCAGAAGCTTTCTAATTTGATATGATCCCTTTCATTGATTCTTGAAGAAAAGGAGACAAAATCTTGCAAAATAAGAGAAAAACCATAGTGAATACATCGCATTATCAATATTTTTGAAGTATTATTTCATCATTTCTTGTGACACTGGGATGTTTTTCAGAAAGTCCTATGTCTAAGAGTACTTGTACCTATTTTCTTTTCCAGAAGATTAAATGTTTCTGGTTTTTAAAAATGTATTTAGTACAGGGTCTACAGGGTCTCACTGCACAGATCGGACTCATAGTGATCCTTCTGTTTCTAGCTCCCAAGCACTGGGATTACAGGCACATTTCACCATACCCAGTCTCAATTGCTATCTCAGTGCACTTCTGGGGTTAGCACGGCACACTGGGGACTGAACCCCAGTCCTTGCGTAAGCCTACGCGGGCACTTTAATACATTGATCTATCTGGTCAGCCCAAATGTTTCTGTTTTAATATCTAGATCTTTGATCTATTTTGATTTTAATTTAGCATATGGTGAGAGGTACGAGTCTAAAGTTAGTATATTGTGTGGGAATATCCAGTTTTCCTAGCAACAGTTATTAATAGAGTATCTTTCTTCTAGAGTCAGATTTGGGCAACTTTGTCAAAGATTTAATAGCTAGATGGTGTGGTTTCTGCTTCTTCTGTTCCACTGATCCCATGTATGTTTTTGTGCCATGCTGATCTGATCATCATAATTTTATAGTATAACTTCAAAACTGGGAATCAGATGCCACTTGTTTTGATTTTTTTTTTTTTTGTCTTTTTGAGACAGGGTCTCACTATGTAGTTCAGGCTGGCCTCGAGCTCACTTTGTAGCTCAGGCTGGTCTCGAACTCACAACAATCCTCCTGCCTCAGCCTCCCGAGTGCTGGGATTACAGGCATGCACCACCACGCCCGGCCTTGTTTTGATTTTGTAATCCAGGCTTGATATTGCCACTCTGGGTCTCTTTGGATTCCATATAAATTTTAGAATGTTTTCTCTAGCTTTGTCAGGAACGATGTTGATATTTTGATTGTGATTGTATTAAATCCAAAATAAAACATATAAGTTTTATTTTGATTACTACTACATCAGCCCCACCTGATGTATTTACTTTGGCATTGCGTGGTGCAGTGTTGGCAAACCTATGGACTGTTGATTTGGTAGTCATGAACTTCTCTGGGTTTTCCATACCTTGAAAATTTCTTATTTCTCCATCAATTTTAAAAATTAATTTTGCAGGATATAACAGTCTGAGTTGGAAGTTGTTTTGTTTTTCAGAGCTCAAAATACTTCATTCCATACTTTTCTTGCCTTTAAGGTTTGTATTGAGAAATCTGTTGAAGTTCTAATAGGTTTTTCCCTAAAGGTGCTATATATTTTTTTCTATTAAGTATTTTATTTTTAGTGTACAAATTAGAATTAAAACATAAAAAAATAAAAGTGATACAGAATTTCACTTAACAAAGTGATATAAATTTCATAGTATTTGTTGTAATAGTGTTGTCTTCCAGCCAGCTAGCTATTCATATTACTAGATATATGCATGTAAAATTGGCTGAGCCATCTCCCCAGCTGATATATGCATGTAAAATTGGAAGAAGAAAAAAGAGAGAAATGTGTAAGAAGTTAAGACACTATACTCCCAAAATTGTTATACAGTTATAAAGCAATCCCTATCAAAATACCACCAAGATACCTCCCAGACCTAGAGAAATCATTCCTAAAATTTAGTTGGAACCAGAAAAGACCTAGAATAGCAAGGGAAATCCTGGCCAACAAAGGCAAGGCAGGAGGCATTACAATTTCTGACTTGAAATTATACTACAAAGCTACTGTGATAAAATCAGCATGGTATTTTTTTTTTTTTTTAACTGGCAGACTTTAAGATTCTGTTCTTGTATTGTATTTCTGGTACTTAATTTTTATGTGGCATGGAGTATTTCTCTTTTACATACTTTGTGATGCCTTCTGATCTTTCACTAACTCCAATTACTCTCATATTAGTCCCTTTTTAGCCATCCAGGGGATATTACAACCATTTTTCATAATTCCCTTGCTGTTTTCAAGGTGTTTCTCAGTAACTGACTTGGACCACAGCTGTGGCCTCTAGATCGGACACTCTCCAGATTGGTTGCTTCCGTTTCCAGTACTGTAAACCATGTTTCTAGTCTCCTAGATTTCTCTATGTGACTTTTTATGGACTCCATTCATTCTAAGCTTGAACTTCGTGTTTTATATCTCTTTCTTTGTCTCCAGCATCTGTTTCTTAGTGTTTTTCTAGACTCACTGATCATTTGTTTTATTGGGATCATTATCTGATTTATTATATATTCTTCAAATTTGACAAGCACCATATTGAGCTGAGCTATTTTATATTCATTGCTGCTGCTTCAGACCTATGTGTTCTGTGGCTTATTATTTCTTCTCCCTCAACATTCCCCCCATCTTGAACCAGTTTTGAGGGAGTTGGGGATTTTAGGAGGCATTCTCTTGCATTCTTTTCATCTTTCTATTTCTTTTTTTTGTGCTGGGGTTTGCAAATTCTTTAGTTTAGTGTCCAGTTCTTCAGGAGTGAGCCATAGCATTGGTTATAACACCCCCTCAGGCAATCCAAATATTGCCATAGAGAGAAAACAATGTCACCTTGGCTATCGCAGTACGTTTCAGAACAACTGTGGTGTCTAGTCTGAACAACAGTAGCATCCGGTGTGACAAATGCTAGGAAACCCTCATAGGCTGCCCAAAACAAAGTGGACCATGATGCTAGTGAAGACAAGCAGGCCACTCTTATACTGACCTGGAGTAATCCAGACTATTAATTTCTGCTGACTGTAGGAAGTCATGCTGGAGCAGGAATAGAGGTCACCAGATGAAATGTCCTGCTCTTTAGAATTGTCCTTTGTGGAGATCACACACAGGAGACTCAGCCTTGGACAGCATAATGCAGGCTTTGTGGTCTTCCTGGCCTGAGCCTGGGCCTCCCTGGGTAGCAGGAGTTCTCTATTTAACTCCCACTCCAAGTATATGTCCCAAGGCTGTCTCTCACCCAGTTTTGGTAAGTGTCTCTCAGTCCTGAAGTGACACTCTCCTCTGGGTGCTGGTCTCTGATAAGGTCAGTGTCTGCTGGTTGTGAGCTCTGTTGCTGTGTGCTGTAGAGAGCCCAGAAGCAGGAGTGGAGCTTGTGGTTCCTGGGTTCTTTGTTTTCTATCATTTCCTTGTTTTGTGGAGTGATCTTTATTTCTCTGGTAGAAACTGAGAAAACTGTTTTCTCTCCTTGTATCAGTGTTTTGCTAGAGAAACAGATACGACGCCAGATACACACATATGTAAGAAATTACAAAATTGGCTTATGACAGTCAGCCAGAGTTGGATAAGGAAGCATGCAGAGGGCATCTGCACACTGAAGACTGAAGGAGTCAGTCACAGATCTGGAGCTCACTGCAGTGTCCTGTGCAAGATTGTATCAGAAGGCCAATGGGGCTGCCCTGGAAAGTTGAAGAGTATACTGGAAATGAAAAAGTTTACACGGGAAGCCAGGAGATGACGTCCAAGGTGAAGGCAAAGGCTGGAGCTCCTCTGAAGAAGCAGAAGCAGATCTGTCCTTCCTCATCCCCCCAATCCCCCCCTTTTTTTTGGTACCAGGGATCAAACTCAGGACCTTAAGCTTACCAGGCAGGTGTTTACATCACTGAGCTGTCTCCCCAGCCCCTCATTTCCCCTTAATACCATCCATGCAGATGAACCACCTTAGGGTGTGGAGGTGCTGAGTTGATTTAATTCAAATTTCTCAAGTAAACTTCTCAAGTTGACCTAGATTACTCAACCATCACACTCCCATTCTAGTATAGGTATCTAGTCCTAGATATTTTTCCTCCATCATTCTGGTGACATCCTATATGTCTGACAAGTTGTGGTTAAATTCTTTTAAGTTCTTAGTTTTAAATGTGTTTTTATTAGCTCTGATTGACAAAATATTGGGTTTTAATGGCAATATCTTTATGCATGCTATATTTTAATCACGTGATTGGAATATTATTAATGAAAATATTTATGTGAACTTCATATGAGATAGTAAAGTACCATTTTGATTTCTTTGATCCTAGGGATACATAGGAGCATATTAATTCTCACATATTTATGAACTTTCCAGCTTTATTTGTTACTGATTTTTAATTAAATTCTTTTATGGTCAGAAAATATAACTTATAGACTTGAATCCCTTAAAATTTACTGTGGCTTATTTTACAGACTAGCACATGGTTGTTTTGAACATTTTTTCAGTGCACATGAAGAGAATGTGTGTTTTGGGTGGAACATTCTACAAAAATCAGTTAGATCAAGTTTTTCGTGTTTTGTTCGAGTCATCCATAAACTTGCTGATTCTTGGCTGACTAGCCCTATCAATTACTGAATGGTTTCCATAAGGGTGATAAAATTTGTGAGTGTAATTTTGGATTCATTTTTTTCTTGAAGATTTATCATGTTTTTTACATTATTTACTTTAAATATATATTAATGAATGTATAAAAAGTTTAGTGCTGTAGTCTCTTTGTTTTTAAATTTTATTTTTATGCTTTTGATACGGGATCTCACAGTGTGGTTAGGACTCATAGCAAACATCCTGTCTCAGCCTCCTAGCACTGGAACTGTAGATGTGTACCATGCCTGGTTTTGGTGCATTTTCCAGTGTTCCAGGACTGGCACAACTCAAATATTATAGTTTTTTAATGAGTTAAACTTTGTCATTTTGAAATGAATTTCTACTTGGCAATCTCCTCTAGCATATATTTGTCCATTGTGATACCCATTCCAGGATTCTGTTGATTAAAGTTAGCATTATATGCAAAGGGTCATCAAAATATATGCTGCATATTTAAATAAAAAATGCAGCAGGAAACACACTCCCTCGAATGTCTGTCCAAGAGCTCCCCTCACTTTGTACCATACCACCATGCCTGGAACTTTTTGAAATGCTTCTGAACATTCTCTTTCATGATCCAAGGGAAAGGCAAGCTCCTCGGGACATCACAAGGGCACCCTCGGCCATGCCACTCGCTGGACCCGGCACCAGGCTACTTCAGGCTCTTCCTCAAGGTTGAAATGACCATGCCAGATGAAGATTTTGAATTCAGGAACTGAAGACAGCTACAACATGACTTAAAGATGCTCACAAAAGCAGCCATCTAAGCTGCTTCAGAAAGAGGCAAAATGGGGAAAATGTGTCAGAAGTGAGCAGAAGAATTTTGAGGGGGAAATTTTCTTTTAAAATTTAAGTTTATTGATACATTTCAGATATGCACAATGATAGCATTATTATGGGGAATTTGCACCTGTACATCATGTCTTGATTGATTTTTTTCCTCAATACTCCTTTCATCCTTTCTTCCCCTTTTCTTTCTTTCTTTTTAATTTTATTTGAAAGACAGTATAGTAATACTCGGTATGTCATGACAACAAGTACGTATTTAGAAGATCAGAATGATGGGCATTCCAAGCGTGACCCTTCTACTACACACTTCTATCTTCAGTGCAGTTGTTTGGATCATAGGTATCAACATATATAGTTAGTCAGGGAGAGAATCCTACCAGTTAATTGCTAGTTTCAAAAAATTGCTGATGTTTCTCAGTATCATTGCCTTACCCATCTTGTGCATATAAATGTATGGCTTTGCCCCTGCCATGTTTCCCAGCTTTTCTCCTTGCCCTCTTCTCATTGCCCAATCATAAAGCTCTCACTTTCCTTTTAATTGTGTTATACTTTTCTATTTGTAATTCTTATTTTGAATATGTATACTAGGAAGACTATATGATATTTACACATGTGGGTCTGGTTTATTTCACTTATAAGTATATCATCAATTGGCATCCAATTAAATATGAAGCCTTCAAGTTTATCATTCTTTACAGCTGAGTAATACTCCATTGTATAAAGACATCACATCTCTATCATCCATTCCTCGCGTAATGGGCATCTTGGTTGTTTCCAAGATTTGGCTATCACAAATTGTGCTGATATAAACATAGGTGCTCATATATCACTATGATATGACATTTTCAGTTCCTCTGGGAAAATTCCCAGTAGGGCTGGGAATGGGATTTCTAATCCTAGTTTTTGAAGGAGTCTCCACACTGATTTCCATAATGGTTGCACCAGCCTACATTCCCACCAGTGGACAAGGGTTCCTTTTTGTCTACAGCCTCTCCAACATTTGTTATTGGTTGATTTGATTATGATAGCCATTCTTTCTGGGTTGAGATGGTATCTCAGTGTTTTAATTTGCATTTCACAGATGGTGATGTGGATCATTTTTTAAAATATATTTATTCACTTCTTTAATTTTGTCCTCTGAGAAGTGTGTTTTCATCTTGGATGCCCATTTATGGATTAGTTTTTTAAATTTGGTGGTCCTATTGTATTTTAGTTTCTTTATAAATTGTAGAGAGCAGACCTTTGTCTGAGTGCTTATGAGTTAGGATTTTTTCAAAATTTGTGGGTTATCTTTTTACTTTGTTGGTAATTTGTTTTGATGTGCAAAAACTTCTCAATAAGGGTTGGTCCCAGGTGTTAATTCTTTCAAGTATTACCTGTGTGATTTGATTTTTGTTCATGAACTCTGCCTACTCATATGTCTTCAAGAGTTCTTCCTACTTTCTTTTCTAGGCGATTTAGTGTAATATGGCATTACTTTTTATACCTTGTGTTTATACTTTTCTGCTGGATGGTTACGGCCAAGATAAAGCAAGGTCTTGTTTTTATGTTTAATTTTTATGTATTTTAAATATAGTACAAATTAAAATTAAAACAGAAAAAATTAGAAGTGATAAACTTCAATGAATAAAATAATATGAATTTCACAGCATTTGTTGTCATACATAGTGTTGTCTTCCAGCGAGTCATTCAGATTACCAGATACATGCCTGTAAAATTGGAAGAAGAAAGAAATGTATAAGAAACTAAGATGAGAGGAATTACATTCAGTTGAAAACAGGAGACAAAACAAACTATCATCTGCTGCTTTCCACTGACCAGCAGAATCACCCTGCTTACATACATAGATAAATCTCTTTTCCCTACTCCCTCTCTTGTCCTTCTGTTCAACTCTTTCCTTTTGAATAAGTCCATCCCCCTTTCTCAGTACTTACTGTAAACTTCAGATTTCATTTTTTTCTTTCACGTTCTCATACTAAGGAGAAAATATGATGTTTGAACACGTGGGTCTGATTTCTTTTTTTTTTTTTTTTTTTTCAGTACCAGTGATTGATCTCAGGACCTTGCTCTTTCTAGGAAGTGCTTACGTTGCTGAGATGTATCTCTGGTCCCTGATTCATCACTTAAGTGTATGTGCTCTAGTTGCGTCCATTTACCAGCGAAAGACTCAAGTTTATCCTGTTTTATAGCTGAATAATGCTCCATTGTGTAAAATTACCACATTTTTATCCATTCTTCAGTTGATGAGCATCTGGATTGTTTCCATGATTTAGCTATGCCAAATCATGCTGCTATAACCTTGGGTACATATTTATTCTTGTGATGAGAGGTTTTCAGTTCTATAAGAAAAATGCCTAGGAGAGGAATAGTTGGCTTGAGTGAGATCTTCAGTCCTAACTTTTTAAGGAATCCACACTGATTTATAGTGGTTGTACCAGTGAGTACTCCCACCAACAGTGGAGAAGGTTTCTTTTTCTCCACAGCCCCTCCAGCTTTTGTTATTGGTTGACTTCTTGATGTTATCCATTCTTTCTGGGGTGAGATTGAATCTTAGTATTGTTTAAATTTGCATTTGTTAAATGACCAATGAGGTTGATCATTTTTTTCATAGACTTACTTGTCATTTATATTTCTTTCTCTGAGAAGTGTATATTCATCTCAGATGCCCATTTTTGGATTGGTCTTCGAATTGGGATTTTAAAATTGTTTCTATGTTTTAGATTAAAAAAAGTTCTTTATGTGTTCTAGAAATAAGGCCTTTGTTGGAGGTACAGTCAGCTATTTTTTCCCAGTTTGTGGATTTTCTTTTTACTTTGTTGGAGATTTGTTTTGAAGTGCAGAAACTTTAAAAAAAGATGAGATCCCAGTTCTCATATGTCCTGAGTCCTCATTGACCTTGAAGGACTAGGATCAAAATATTGACTGTCTTTTTAGCCCATCTATCTGTCTAATTTTTCATCTGCAAGCTTTAGTTGTTAAACATCCAGAAGAGAAGTGTAATGATATTATCCTATAACAGAGGCAGTTAAGCTTAATATCACTATCTGTCTGAATATCACATACCCTAGACATAAAATGGAACTGCTATTTTCCAACAAATGTAGATATTTTAAAATTTAAATTCCTATATAATGTTAAAAGACAATTATACATTTTTAACACAGAAATATGAAATCAAACCATATGCAACATTGTAGCAGTACAATCTTGCTGTATTTTGTTTTTCTTATCTCTCGTTTTCTTTTCTTTTCTTTTTTTTTTCTTTTTGTCTTTTTGAGACAGGGTCTCACTATGCAGTTCAGGCTGGCCTTAAACTCACTTTGTAGTTTAGACTGGTCTCGAACTCACAACAATCCTCCTGCCTCAGCCTCCCGAGTGCTGGGATTACAGGCCTGCGCCACCACGCCCAGCTCGTTTGCTTTTATTACCTACATATATTTTATTGATTTCCTGGCTTCGTGGCTCCCAACATATTCCCATTTTCCATTTTGTTTTTTCAAAGATGGGTGTTGCACTGCAGTTAGAGAAGCTGTACTTGGAGAAGTCTTTAAAGGATCTTTTCATACTTGAAACCAGTCTGAAGATTGTAGGTACTTGAATTCAGCAAAATAACCCAACATAGTCCAATAGTCCATAATAGTAACGGGTTATCAGCAGGACTGGCAATTGTCAGAAGTTGTTGACTTGAGCCTTTTACAGCTCAGCATATTAATATGGCTGTACTTTTTATACCTTGTGGTTATACTTTTCGGCTGGATGGTTAAGACCAAGTTAAAGCAAGACCTATATAACTAAAAATGTAACTTCTGCTATCTGACAAGGTCAATCAGATCCCCTCAGGATTTACACTTGAGCCATGTATAGCAGTTTGTAGATCCTTTGTCAGCGTCAGCCATGTGGATGAGTCATGGCCATCGCTTGACCAATTTGTTCTCTGTGAAAGCCTAAGATAATTTTTTTCTCTCTAGGTGACTCTCCTTAGGCACACTATACATCACTGATCACTTTCTCTGTGCCCCATAATCTCCTTGATCAGAAAAATTCTGGACAACACTGAGTTATAGGATGTCATAGCACAGGTTCTCTTATGTCTTGAATACTCACTAACCTTGAAGTGCTAGGGCCAAAATATTGGCTATCACTGTAGCCCCTGTATTTCTCTAATTTTTGGTCTGCAAATTTTAGTTGTTAAACATCCAGAAGAGAAGCTTAATAATATTATTACCCTTAGACATTTACTTTAAAGAGAGTATAGCAATAATTGATATGAAATTAGAAGCAGTACACATTTAGAAGACCAAAATGACAGGTATTTTAAGCTTGGTTTTAGTATTATATGTTGCTGTCTGCAATGTAGTTGCTGAGTTCACAGGTATCAGCATATAGAGTTAGTCAGGGTGAGAATTCTACCCATTAACTGCTATTTTCAAAAACTTGGTGCAAGTTCTTAGGACTGCTATTTCATCATATATATATATATTTTTTTTTTCTTTTTTTTTTTTTTCTTTTCTCTAGCTGTGAGAGGTATACTAACGGTATTTGAATTGGAATTGCATAGAATCTGTGCCATAATTTTGGGATTATTGCCATTTTCACAATATTGGTTCTTCCTGTCCATAAGCATGGAATATTTTTCCATTTTCTCAAATGAATATATTTTTCCATTTTCTCAAATAAATATAATTTATTTATTTATTTTACCCCTACCTCATTTCCTAACTTTTCTCCTTTCTCTCTGTTGTTTCATCCTTAAGTACTGTTCTTTTCCATTTAACCATGTCTGTTTTACCTTTCAGGTTTGATTTCTTCTTTTGAGTTCTTACACTAGGGAGACAATATATCTGCACACGTGTATCTGGTTTATTTCACTTATGAGTATAGCTTCCAGTTGCACCCACTTACCTACAAATTCTTTGAGTTTATTTTTCTTTATAGCTTTATACTCCATGTTATAAAAGCACTACATCTTTTTTATCCATTCCTCAGGTGATGGGTATTTTCATTGTTTCCAAGATTTGGTTATCACAAATTGTGCTGGTATAAACACAGGCATGCATACATCACTATGATATGATGTTGTTGATTCTTTGACATATTTCCCACACAGTCTGGTTTGTCCATGAACTCTTTACCTATCCCTATATCTTTAATATTTCTACCTATATTTTCCTGCAGAAGTTTTAGTGTTTCTGTTTCAATATTTAAATCTTTGATACATTTTGACTATAGGTTTGGCATGGTGATAGGTATGGGTCTAGTTTTAGCCTTTGACGTATGCAAAGCTAGTTTTTTCCAGAACCATTTATTAAAGCAAATATCTTTCTTCCAGTGAGCATTTTTGGTCCCTTTATAGAAGATAAGGTGGCTGATGTGTTTACAGTTGTGTCTGCATCTTATATGTTCCATTGACCCTCATTCTCAGGTCTGTCTCTGCCAGTACCATGCTGATTTTATCACAATTTCAGGTCAAGGAATGTGATGTTTCCTACCTTTCCTTTGTTTCAAGTATTGCTTCTGATGTTCTGTTTTCTTCTGCGTCCAAATGAATTTGAAGAAATTTTCTCTAGCTGTGAGAGGTATACTAAAGGTATTTGAATTGGAATTGCATAGAATCTGTACCATAATTTTGGGATTATTGCCATTTTCACAATGTTGGTTCTTCCATAAGCATGGAATATTTTTCCATTTTCTCAAATCTTCTTCAATCTTTTTTCTCAGAGTACCATAATTTTCACTGTGTAAATCTTTTACATCCTTTGTGAGATTGACCACTAAGTATTTCATTTTTTGGATGCTATTGTGAAATACGTGGTTTCCCTAATTTTTTCCTCAATGCATTCTTTTTTATTTCTTTTCTTTTCAGAACTGTGGCTTGAACTCAGGACCTTATGCTTTCCAGGCAAGAATTTATTCTACTGAGCCATCTCCCCAGGTCCTCTCAGTGCATTGTTTGTTTGTGTGTAAAAATGACCCTGCTTTTTGGGTGTTGACTTTGTATCATGCTATGTTGCTGAATTTGATGATTAAATATGTAAGACTCTTGGAGTTTTTGGGGTCCTCTATGTAGAGAATCATGTCATCTGCAAATAATGATAATTTCACCTTTTTCCCCAATCCTTAATTCTTTTATTTCTCACTCTTGTCTAATTGCTCTGACTAATGTTTCCAGAACTATACTGAATAAAAGTGAAGAAAGTGGACATCCTTGTCTTGTTACTGATTTTAAAGTGAAGGCCTTCAGTTTTTGTCCATTTAGTATGATGTTGGTTGTTGGTTTGTCATAGATGGCTTTTATAAGATTGGGATATAGACTATCTATTTTGATTCTCTGTAGAGTTTTTTTTTTTTTTTTTAACACGAAGGATTTTTTTCAGCCTTCTTTTGGGTGTATTTTCTTTTAAAAATCATACATTTTAAAAAAAATTAGAAGTTATAACTTTGCTTGTTACCTTACCATTACTTTAGGGATTTGCTATATATTTTTAATTTATTATAGTCTATACTCAGGTAAGGTTGTGTTATCTCATTATGACATGAGAACTTTATTTTTTGTGAAAATTTCAAAGAATATGTTTGTATTTCTTCCCCTCAGTCTTTTTGCTAATGTTGCCATTACTTTATTTTGCCATATGTTCTAAGCTTCACAATTGTTTTTGTTTGAAGGAGCTATTATCTTTCAGAGAGATTTAAACAACAAAAATTATGGAAAAAAATTACCCTCACATCAGCATGTCTAGTTTTTTGTCTTCTGTTGTACAGATTCATATATCCATTTCTATTGTTTACTATCTTCCCAAAGGACTTATTTTAACTTGTCTTATAGGGCAGATCAGTTGATGATATATGTTTTTGTGTTTCCTAAATACAGAAAAAGCTATTTCATCTTCATTTCCAGAAGATGTTTTTGTGGAGCACAAAATTTAACACTGGCATTTCCTCCATTACTTTAAACTTGCTTGCTTGGATTTTGATGAAAGATTTGCTGTTATCTTTATTTTTGTTGCTATATAAAGTTTAGTTTTTCCTCTTTTGATGCTTTTAAGATTTTTTTCTCTTCACCATTGATAATGATATGCTTTGTTGGTTTTTCTTTTCTATGTTTGGAATTTCTTGAGTTTCTTTGGTCTGTGGATTTTGCATTAAGTTGTGTGCTCTCAAAGTCCATATGTTGAATTCTTAACTCCTGGTACCTCAGAAGGTGATCTTATTTGAAAGTGTAATGTGTTCAAATAAGGCTATTAAGATGGGCCCTGATCCATCATGACTTCTGGCCTTCCAAAACTAGCTTTGGCTGTCTGTTAGAGCTCATGCCTATAACACAAGTATTCAGGGTTACTGAGGCAGGAGGTTCACAAATTCAAGTTCAGCCTGTGCAATTTGGGGCCTCAGTGAGAACCTGTGTCAAATTAAAAAATAAAAATAAAAACAGCTAATCATGCCGCTAATGCAAAGGACCTGGGGTCAATGCCCAGCAATGCTCAAAACAAACAAAAATCCTCAGAATGAAAGCGTACTCAGAGAAAGTGCCACGTAATGATGGAGCAGAAACTGGCCTGTGCTTTCATAGCCCAAGAACCGTGAAGACCATCAACAAAACCAGAACGCAGGGAAGAGTCTTTCTCACACTCCTGAAAGGGAAAAAACCCCATCAGCATGTTGTTTTCAGACATCTAGCCTCCAAGAGCTGAGACAATAACTTTCTGCGATATGAGCCATATAGGATGGTTGTAGTGCTTTGTTGTAAAATTCCTTGCAACCTAGCATAGTGGGTTTACAGTTTTTATCAAATAGAGCCAGATCTTGGCCATTTCCTACCCCTCACATTCAGGCAAATCCCAGTATATAGATATTTAGCTCAAGTTTTGTTTTTGTCTTTGAATTTGTTTCCCTGTCTTCTCAATTTCATTTTGTGTAATTTATGTGAGTAGATAAGTTCACTATTTTTTTCCTGTGTAGTCTAGTCTGTTATTAATCCTATTCTGTTGATTTTTCATCTCAGGTTTTATAGTTGTCAGTTCTAGAAGTTGACTTTTGTCTTTTAAAACTCCTTCCAAAGAAGATCGAGATATGGAGGGTAAGAAAAGAGGCTGAAAAAGAGTTAAGGTGTGCCATATGCTTGTATTAACTTCTCACAATGAATGGAATCATTGTGTATTGAAAACTAATGAAAAATTCAAAAATTCCCTCTATGATACTGCTAACCATCAGCTAACATGAACTGATAACATATGGGACATAGTCTTGATGTTTCAGTCTGATAACTCTTTTAAACTTTTAAATTTTATTATTACTTGTTTGTGTTACATACAGATTACAATCATCTTGGAGAGATTATATATATATATATATATATTACAGTTTGCTTTAAAAAAATCTTTCTAATTTGTCTATCCCAATTTTCTTTTTTCATTAATTAATGAAATTAATCAATGAAATTAATTAATTAATGTGGTACAGGGTCTCATTATGTAGCTCAGACTCATAGTGGTCCTCCTGTCTTAGACTCCCCAGCCTCTCTGAAGTTACAGGAATGTACCACTACACCTGGCTCTGGGCTTTGTGCAGCATGCGGTGGACAAGATCCAACTTGGAGTTTGGCACTTGCCAGGCAGGTGCTTGCACTGCCCAGCTATCTCCCCAGACTTCCCAATTTTCATTCTTGTTGGTATTATCCATCTTATCCCATGGTATGGCACTTAATGTTTACAGTCATTGCAAATATTAGGTTCCTGTATGGGGTAGACTTTATTTTCTTTCCTTCTCCTTTCCCTCCTCAAAATTCTGCCTTATCTCTTTGGATGCTTTCCCTCTTGCAAGAGATTCATTTTCTTACCCTCTTCTATCTGTAAGCATGTTGGTATAGTTGCATGTGCTATGATCTAGTTCTTCTCTAACTGCAAAGAACTTTAGATTTGTGTTCTTATTGTCATCTAGTACTTGTTGGATAATCTCTCATTCTTTTATTTTCTTTGTGGCACCTTTGAGTATTTCATCTTACTTTCCTATTTTGTCCTCAGTTTCAGACACTCTGTCTTCACATACATTGGTCATTTCTGCAATGTATGAATTCTTTTTTTTTTTTGTCTTTTTGAGACAGGGTCTCACTATGCAGTTCAGGCTGTCCTTAAGCTCACTTTGTAGCTCAGGCTGGTCTCGAATTCACAACAATCCTCCTGCCTCAGCCTCCCGAGTGCTGGGATTACAGGCGTGCGCCACCACGCCTGGCTCTAATGTATGAATTCTATACATTTTTTTCCTTTAATTTTTTTTTAGGCAATCTTGTCATGTAGTTCAGGCTGGCTTTGAACTCATTATATATGCCAGGCTGCCCTCAAACTCCCAGCAGTCCTCTTGCATCAGCCTCCAGAGTGCTGGGATTACAGATGTGTGCCAGCATGCCTGACCATTTGAGGAATTTCTCTTTGACTTCTTTTCTCTTTGACTTCTTATTGAATCTATTATTCAAAATTTGAACTGTTTTGGTTGGTTCGTCTGGTTTTTTTTTTTTTATGTGATTCTCCAAATTCACTGCCGATGTACTGAATGAAATTGCTTTGGAATTTCAGTTCATTTCCTCTTTGAACTCACCTAGTTTCTTCATCCCTTCGATGACCTTTTCAGAGTTACACTTCTGTAGTGGATTAACTAATGGTCACCTTGAGAAGGAATGCCCAGCTGAACTCAGTCAGCATGGTTCTTGGCATGGAAGGTCCACCTGGGTGTTGTTGCTACCGGGATAAGGGAGAGTGTCAGGAGAAGATGGTATGCTGTTGATTTCCCAGGAGAAGCTTTGTTGTGGCTGGTTTTCCTGATAGTAACTCAACTGTTTCCACTAGAGGAGGAGCTTGGGTCCTTGCTGTGGCTAAGGATGGCTACAGTTTTCTTCCAGGGAGGTTTGGTCTTTACCTTGAGCATTGCTTCCTAGCTCCAGTGCAGGTCCCCCAGCCTGGCACAGACCCTTCATCCCACTTGCACTGACTTTCTAACTTCCACCATTGACCTTTGGGCCTTCCCAGAACTGGTCCTTGATACAGACCTGCATAAGCCATTGCTGTGGGCTCTAGGCCTTTGGTTGGATTCATGCGGCACATTGCCTTGGGATGCCGAACCTCTGCTGGATTCTTTAGGTTCCTAGCATGTAGGCCGATCTCTTGCATTCTTCTGCATTTGACATTTGGGGGAATATTATAAGATGCCCTAATTTATTTATGTGTCCTGTATCAAATATACTCCTTTTTCAAACTTTGAGTATAACAATGATGTAGTATTTGCTTTATTTCATTTTTTTGATTCCTTGATGTGCCTTGGGAGAGTTGAAAAATCTTGGGATCTTCTGGTGCCTTGCTTCCTAGGGCTTTTGCATGTTTCTATATACATGTTATATTGTAGCTCATACATATATATATATATATTTTTTTTTTTTTTTTTTCCTCTCCTTTCTCTTGGGAGGTACTGTGACTTGAGGATGAAAAGAGTTAGGAAGGATGTAGCTTATATGCAGGTATTTAGTAAGATGTTGCCACTCCATGACTAATTTTCAGTTTTGTATGTCCAGTTCTAGTGTTTACTTCTGCTATTTAAGAGATTTGGACTCTGTGCCTATGTTTTATAGAAAGAGTTACTGGGGTTACAGCAGTATCAGCAGTCAGTCCTATTGCTGCAGGTATGCTTATCTCCTTTGTCTGTCCCCTGTGCACACCAGGACCATGAATTATCTATTATTTGTGGTGGTTCTGCAGTGGAGTCAGTATAATGAGGGAGGAGAGGAGGTGGTTGGATGAAGAGTATTAGACACTAAGGGGGTGCATAAAGGGGGAGGAGTGGTAGCTTAGAAGAAAGGGTGGATGTGATGTCTGATTCTAGTGGGGAACTTTTAGGTGAGTTGAAGGTTAGTGTTGAGAGCTGTGAAGGGAGCCACTTCCAATCAGGCAAACCAGAAACTTATGGAGCACAGAATAGATAATGCAGAAGGGTCTTGCCACAGAAAAGGAGCCACTATCCACAAAATAAAAGTTGTTATAGTCTCATCGAGCAACTTTTAATTTTATTTCTTTTGAAGAGAATAGATAATAATAGGTAAGACATTAAAAATGAAACACGTTTTTAGAAAAGGAGAGGATAGGTATTCATCAGTGGTACTTATATCGCATATTGCTGTCTTCAATGAAGTTGCTCAGATTATGGATATAAACATGTAAAATTGCTCAAAAAATTTAAGTGCTAACCTTCAAAATACCAATAGAAATTGGTAGTACCTTAGCTATCCTGTGTGTATGCATACATGATTTTTCACCTTCCTTTTTTTTTTTTCTTCTTTTTTCCTTTCCTCACTGCAATTATTTATTACTTATGGTCAGTTTCCTTCACTTTTACTATATTTATTGGACCTTTCAGATTTTATTTACTTTTTCAAGTTCTTACGCTAGGGAGATAATATGATATTTGTACATGTGAGTCTGATTTATTAAACTTACTAATGCAGCCTCTACTTGTGTGAATCTACCTAGAAAAGCTTCACGATTAGCTTTCTTTCTAGCTGAGTAATATTCTATTATATAAAAATACTATTTCTTTTTTTATCAACTCTTTAGTTGATGGGCACTTGGGTTGTTTCCATGTTTTAGCTACGACAAGTTGTGCTGCTGTAAACCTGGGTGCACATATATCATCACAGCGGTGTGTTTCCAGTTCTTCACAAAGCAATCTTAAATACGAAACATGAAAGAATAAAACTGTTTCCCAGTTGCCTGTGAAGCTTAAGAATACACACGGGATGAGGAAAAGCACAAAAGAAAGAAAGAAAAAAGAAATGCTTATGCATAAGTGCAGGGTAGGTGGGATAACTGTACTGCTAATTTCTGCTGGTCTATAGTTAATAGGTAAATTTTTTTTTCATCTTTTTAACTTCTTACACTTTCTTTTCCTAATTTTTTATGTTTATATTTGGTAATCTAAACAACTGATTTGAAGACAACATTATGTAATATAGCAACTATTTTCAAATTCCTAATGTTTTGTTTAGTGACATTCTATATCATTTCTTTTACCATTTTGTATTCTTTTTATTTCTTTTCATTTTTTGAGTTACAATTTTAACAGTACACAAAAATTTTACGTTACTCAGATTTTGGCATGATAATGATTACACATATTTGATAAATCTATATTATTTTTTATAATTTCATTGAGAAACAATTGCTATGAGACAGTTTCAAAACTGATTAGTAGGACAGTTTCAATAATTAACACACTGCATATTGTTGTCTTCGTAGTGGTTATTCATAGTACAAGATGCAGACATGATATCCTGTCCAAACACTATTGGTACAAATCTTTCTTCTCATTGAGTTAAGAGAAAATAGCTGTATAATCTATCCTAACTATTTTGAATATTCAGATACAAAATGTTCCTTCATTTCCCCCTGTTTTGTTTAGTTTTGTCAGGGATGGGTATTCCATTGTCATTTAAATATTGTAGGTGTGTGCATTCAGCAAAATATCCCAACATACTACAGTAGTCCATAATAGTATTGGGTTATACGTAGGACTGGCAATGTCAGAAGTTGTTGACTTGAGCCTTTTACAGCTCAGCATATTAATATGGCTTTACTTTTATACTTCATTTTCATACATTTCTGCTGGATGGTTTAGACCAAGATAAAGCAAGACGTATATAACAAGAATTGTAACTTTTGTATCTGATAAGGTCAGTCAAATCCCCTCAGGATTTATCCTGAAACCCTGTACCACAGTAGACCCTTTGTCAGTGTCACACATATGGATGAGTCACAGCCATCGCTTGACCAATTTGTTCTGTGGAAAAGCCTGAGAGAATATTTTCTCTCCATGGCACACTGTACATCATCAGTCACTTTCCTCTGTGGCCCTGTAATCTCGATGATCAGAAAATTTGGGACACAACTGAGTTACATGATGTTACAGAACAGGTTCTCCTATGTCCTGAGTCTTCACTGACCTTGAAAGGCTAGGACCAAAATGTCATCTGCCTTTCAGTCCTCCTTTTTTTCTAATTTTTGGTCTTCAAATTTAGGTTGTTAACCCCCTAGAAGAGAAGCTTATTATTGTTACCCTACAACATAGGGAGTTGAGCTTAACCTCACCATCTGTCTGAATATCAAACATTTTAGACATAACATGAAACAGGTATTTTCCATCAATTATTGATATATTAAACTTTAAGTTCCTACAGAAAATGAGGGAAAAATAAAAAATTTTAAAAATGGGAATAAACAATTACATATGTTTACACAGAAATTTAGAAATCTAACCATATACAGCATTGTAGCAGGTGTATTCTTTTTAAAACATAAATAAATGGCAAGTAAACATTTGAACAAGATATTCAACATCACTGGTCATTAGAGAGATGCAAATTAAAAGAATACTGAGATTCCATTCACCCCAGAAAGAATGGTTAAGATCAAGAAATCAACCAATAGAAAATGCTGGAGAGGCTCTGAGGAGAAAGGAATACCTCTCTCCTGTTGGCAGGAGTACAGACTGGTACAACCACTGTGGAAATCAATGTGGAGATATCTTTAAAAGCTAGGATTGAAAGTCACATTCAACCCAGCTATTCCCCTCGTGGGTATTTCTCCAGAATTGAAAACCTCAAACCACAGCAATATATGTGCACCCCTGTTTGTAGCAGTGCAATTTGTCATAGCTAAATCCTAGAAACAACCCAAGCCCCATCATCTGAGGAGTGGGTAAAGAAGATGTTGTGTTTTTACACAATGGACTATATTGTGGACTATTCAGCTATAAAATAGGATAAATTTGAGGCTTTTATTGGTAATTGGATACAACTAGAGACCATATCCTTAAGTGAAGTAAATCACACCCACATGTGTAAACGCCACATTGTCTCCTTCATGTGAGATCCTGAAAGAGAAAAATGGAACCTGGAGGGTACAGTAGATATTGGGAAGAGGAATGAACTTGTCCAAAAGGAAGGAATTACTGAGTTGAAGAGGACAGGAGCTGCAGCGAGGAAAGATTTATCTATGTATGTAAGCAGGATGGATTGGACAATGATACTATGGATTTCTGCTGGTCTATGCAAAGGAGCAGATAATACTTAATTTGTTTGTCTCAATGATTCAATTGTTAGTCCTTTTTCTCGTCTTAATTTCTTATATATATATATATATTTTTCTTCTTCCAATTTTACATATATATGGTAAACTGAACAACTAGTTGGAAGACAACACTATGCATTACAACAAATACTGTGAAATTCGTACTATTTTAAGTGAAATTCTGTATCATTTATAATTTTTATGTTTTAATACTATTTTTTACTCTCTTTAAAAAATAAAACCAAGCAGGCGCCTGGGAGATGGCTCAGTAGAATAAGCACTTGCCTGGCAAGCGCAAGGCCTGAGTTCAATCCCTGAAAAAAAAAAAGAAAAGAAAAACAAGCAAGTAAATAGATAAGTACAAATGAGAAAATAAAATATTCAACAGCACAAAGTAAAATTCATAGTACTTGTCATCTAAAATTGCCAGACATAGGGCCATTGAGATAGCTCAACAGACTAAGCATCTGCTTAGGCAAGCATAGGGACCAGGGTTCAATTGCCAGCACCACATGCCAGCCCCACCCCAGGCATGCTCAGCTGGCCCCCAAGTCCAGGTATGATGGCACACACCTGCCATCCCATAGCTGAGGAGGCTGAAAATTAGAGGATGACTGCAAGTTCAAGCTGTGTAGTAAGACCATGTAGCAAATATATTTAAAAAAATTATCAGACATAAAAATAAGCAGTAAAACAGAACTATAATGAGGAGAAGTGTCAACCAATTAAAACTGACCCAGAACTGACCTGGTGTTAGAATTAACAGACTAGATTTTAGGAGGCTGGGAGGAAAAAAATGGTGAAGAAAAAGCTATTCGTCTTTTCTAAGAAAAAGTGACTGGAGTCTGGAAAACTGTACCAAAGTGAGAGAAGATTACCCAGAAACCAGGAAGGAACTGACAAAATAGGGCAAAAAAGGGATTAAATGATACAGAAGAAGTAGAATACATCATGGAGAGGAGTGAACCCTCTACAAAACACACAGCCGAGAACAGCTGGACAGCCTACATTTATAGAGTGAAGTTAAAAACTTTCACTCACTGAGAGCCACGTTGTGACTGAGAGATTCAGTGGTAGTTGGAACCTCTAAGGAAAACACTGGCCTTCCACAGTCAACAGGTGATGAATGACCTTGGTGCAGTGCTCATGGCCACAGTTATAGAATGAGCGCTGGCAGGGCTGCACTCAAGGGAAGGGCCCAGTGTTTGAACCCAGGTCCCAGAGTGGTCCCTTGGCTCCAAGTTATACTCAACACCATCAGATACCCAGACTACATGAGGGAAGGACAACCACAGCAATGGCTGAAGGTTGGAGAACAGGCTGCAGAAAGTCCTGCTGAGGGGCTGGGTCTGGCAAACATGGACCCAGCTCCTGCACTCAGAAGCCAGGTTAAACTTGAGTTATACAGGGTTACTGGAAGGTCACGTTGGCACCTGTTCCCACCGTAGTGGTTGTCAGCTACCAGCACTGTACTGGGGTAGACAGTCACCTTAGACTTTAGTATGAACAAAGGCATGTCCTGGCCTGAAGGCTTGAGCTCTGCTCCTTAATCCCAAACTGGGAAAACCATATGTCCATTGCAACAAAAAAAACTCATTTCTTTTCCTTTTCTTTTTTTTTTTTTCTTCTACTTTTCTCATTTTGTTCATTTTTCTCATTTTATTCTGTAATTTTCCTCTTTTTTTTTTTCTCAGTGTAGGTGTGGGTGGGTGGGTATGTTCCTCTTTTTCTTATGATATAAGTTATAAAGGGTAAGGAAATTCTCCCCTGTCCCTTTTATTTCCATTTTTTCCCCACATCTTTTCACCTGAACATTTTCTTGTGTTTCTCATTCTGTTTTCCTTTCCTTTCTTCTCCTCCCTTTTCATTTGTTCTCTAATTTTTTTCTAATATTTATATTAGTCATGGAATCTTTTCTTGTTCCCATTTCTCACCATTGATTTTGTAGCCAGTTTTCTATTATCCCATCCATTAGAAACCTTCACCTCCCTTATTGGCTGTGTCTAGATGGCCTCCAAGGCCTTAGGTAGTCACAAGTCACCTTTTCAGAGAGGATTGTATCTAGAGTGTGTGACACTGTGATATGATGCTAGCATTAAGGCAGACCCACCCTGGGAGTGAGGGCTAGCCTGGATGGGAGATAGGACATGGACAGCAGCTGCTGATGCTGCTTGTTGATTGCTACTTTGCTGTCTTTCTGCCTTTTCCCCACCATAAACTGTTTCTCCTCTGCTGCACCACTCTGCTTTGCAGCCAGTCAAAGACTTGAGTTCTTTGAAACCTCTACAAACCATGAACTACAATAAGTCTCTCCTCCTTTAACTTTGGGCATCTGGTGTTTTGTCTCAACAATGAGAAAAGTAAAAAAGACAACCCATTCCTATTTCTTTCTTCCTATACCACAGTGGAAGATCTTAAAAAAACAAACAAACTATTTTGGACTTTATGCGTGATGATACCATGGTGCAAATTTTGAGTGTGCTGATGAGAGGCTCTCACTGGCTAGACCACATTTTTCTGTAAGTTGTACTGGCTGCAAGTGCCATTGGAAGGGTCCTTGGAGGCTATCAACCCACACAATGGAGGCAGTGACTCTAGAGGATGTAAACTTCACCGTGGAGGAGTGTGTTGTGCTGAATTCATCTCAAAAGAAGCTCTACAGAGATTCTGTAGATGTGGAAAACATTTTTGAACGTAACCACTATAGGAACTGGAAGAACCAGCAATTTGAAGAAGAATATAAAAACTCCTCAGAAAATCTATGAAATATAAAGATAGCAAAATTCAAAGTTTTGGATCAACATGATACAATATTAGGCTTCAGATGAGAATATTGGGATTCAACAGGTGACTCTAAAGCTAGCTGAAAACATTGCGTATAGAAAGCCCTTTATTGGACATTTATCATTAAACATGTCCATATCACCTCACATTGGACTGAAGCCACGTGAGTACGTAGGATTTGATGAGAAGCTGAATAATTGCAGTCAACCTGGAAAATCCTGTAGTGATTTTCAGTCCCTTCAGAAGCATGAAAGTACAAAGCCTGGAGAGAAATCCTATCAATATAAGCAATGTGGGAAAACCTACTATGATCTTAGAGAAAGAATTCAGCCTGGAGTAGAGACCTTCTATACAAGCAAAGAGTGAAAGCTCCAGCACTCACAGTGGTATTAAAATCCATGAAAGAATTCACACTGGGAAGAAACCATATGTATGTAAGAAATGTGAAATAGAATTTAGAGAGAAGTCTACATTTCTTAGACACAGGCAAACCCACAGAGGTGACAAAACCTATACAGGCCAGAAGTGTGGAAAAGCATTCATTATTCAACGTTATTGTAAAATACATGAAAGGAGTTATACTGCCAAAAAATTGTATGTGTGTGAGAATTGTGGAAAAACACTCATTACACAGATGTGTTATAGAACACATGAAAGAAGTCACACTGGGGATAAACCCTATGCATGTAAACAATATGGGAAAGCATTCACTACACAATGGTATTGTAAGATACATGAAAGAAGTCGCACTGGGGAGAAATTCTATGCATGTAAAAAATGTGGGAAAACATTCACAACACTGAGTTATTGTAAAATGCATGAGAGAAATCATACCAGTGAGAAACCATATGTATGTGAGAAATGTGGAAAAGCACTCAATACACACATGTACTATAAAGCAAATGAAAAAAAATCACACTGGGAAGAAACACTATGTGTGTAGTCAATGTGGAAAAGGATTTGCTGCTATGTCTACACTCTGTAGACATAAAGGAACCCACACAGATAAAAAAGCATATATATATATATGCAAACAATGTGGAAAATACCCTGAGATATTGTAAAATACATGAAAGAATTCATAATAGGGAGAAACTCTGCATGTAAGCAATGTGAGGAAGCATTCACAAATGTGAGAAATCATAAAATGCATGAAAGAAATCATAGTGGGGAGAAATCCTACCCAAGCAAGCAGTGTGGGAAGGGATTCATTACACTGAGTTATTGTAAAATATATGAAACATGTCACACTGGGAGAAACCCTACACATGTAAACAATGTGGAAAAGTATTTGTTGTGATGAGTATTGATAAAATACATGAAAGAAGTCACACTGGTTAGAAAACATATGTATGTGGGAAAGTGGGCAAGCATTCAATACATTGAATATTATAAAAAACATAAAAGAAATTACTCTGGTGAGAAGCGCTATGCATGTGAACAATGTGGGAATTCATTCAGCCAACAGAATAAATTTAAAATGCATTGAAGAGTTCACAGTTGCAAAATACAACATGTCTGTAAGCAATACAAAAAAAAAAAATTCAGTGAATAGAGTACCTGTTTAATTCATGAAAAATCTCACGCCGGGGAGAAGCCCTGTATATGTAAGAGCAATGTGGAAAAGGATTTGCTACAATAATTATTGTCAAATATGTGAAAGAGTTCATGTTACCAAGAAATTTTATGTGTGCAAGCAATGTGGGAAGAGATTCAGTACACGCAATTGTTACCAAAGACATGAAAGAACTCACAATGGGGAGAAATTTATCGTGTGAAATGTGGGAAGGCTTACTATACATGAACCCACACAGGTGAATAATTCTAGCAAGCAAAACTGGAGAATCAACACTTTTTAGTGAGTCCTTATATGCCTAGATCTTGCACCAATTTGGATACCTGTCTACATAAACAATGTGGGCAAAGTATTCAGTGAACAGATTTATCAACTACAAGAAATTACACTGGTGAAAATCCATCTGTATTTAAGCCTAATGTGGAAATTCCTTATTTAGAAGAGACCTATATAAATTTAATGAAAAAAACTATTTTGGTCTATTGAGAGGCGCAATTAGCATTTAATTTAAATTTATTATTTTTAATCTCTTAATTTTATACCAATTTTACAGGTTCATATCTGGTAATCTCAACAACTAATTTGAAGATAACATTATGTATACAGCAATAACTGTCAAATTCCTCTGACTTTGTGTAATGAAATTTTGTATCATTTTTAGTTAACCATTTTGTATTCTTTAAAATTAAAAAAAAATATTTTGGGCTACTCCTTCAAAGGGGAAAACGTTCTGGGAAGCTGACTTAGAAATATTACAGGCAGTCAGACAGGGCAAGGTGCTGGAGGGACCCAATATAAAAGACAAGATATCCCGCAACTATGGGAGAGACAGGCTCTACAGCTGTGGGCCAGACCTCAAGAGCAAAGGTTAAGCAAATGCAGCCACATACCTCCCTATTCTAAATCGGTACTAATCATCTTGAAAATGCCAGGAGGAGTCACCAATCCAACCCCCTACAGAAAATCCCCTGTTCTGTATTCCTGTAAGCCTGCTAAATGACACACTTCCCCATCTGATCTGATTTAATCAATTTTACATGAGCAATGCTGACCACAGTTTTGCCCAATCTCATGCCCACCTGGCGTGTTCCCATATTTTTCACCTTAGATCCACCTCACCTCATGGTTTTGCATTATAAAAAATCTCCAGAGAAAACAGGTTCCTTGGCCACCCGCTTGGGTCCCCTTCTTCCCCCAGTAAATATATTCTGCTCAATACTACTCTTTTCTTTTTTTCCTCCCTTACACCTCCACCCTAAACCCAGCATTACCTCCTCCTCAACCCTCTCAGCTTTAGATAATTGAGTCAAGTTACTGTTGAATGCTTTTCTTAACCATTAGAAGAGACACAGCTATAACATTTAGCACATATTACCTGTGGATTAATACTTAGGCTACTCTAATGCTCTGTAGCCACCGAGTTCTTCTTTAAGCTTAAGGGCGATCCCAAAGTGGGCCTCATCATATATTATTTCCCAGCTTGCCCAGTGTAACTCATTAGCTTCTTATGACTGTAGCCAATGTGATGGCACGTGCACTGTCCGACCCAGTGGGCAACTCTGTGAAGGGAATCACACTGCGACTCCATCACACAAGGGAAAAGGACGGCAGGAGTTCCCGACCTGAGTACTCAGAGTGGATCAGACTGTGTGAAAATAGCACAGCCGGGGAGAATGAGGTCCCAGGTCCAAGTTAACTCAGTGCTGCTGTGGAGGGACCACAGTGGTTATGGGTGAGAGCACTTAGACTCTCCAGTGGGGAAGCTGCATGTGACCTGCACGTGAACTGTCTCGCTGGGATAATCGGTACTACCCTTGGATATCGTAAAGGTTTGAGTTTTTGTTTCCTGATTAGTAATATGGAGTTACATTATGTTCTTGTATGGCTTTTGTGCTTATTACTTCTGCGTGTTTCTTCTATGGGCTGATTGTTTTTTGGGGGGAACCAGGGATTGGACTCAGGCCCTTGCACTTGCCAGGAAAACACTTATTCCACTGAGCCATCTCCCCGGTCCCTATTTTACAGGTGTCTAGGTTCTCTCCTCTGAGCTCCCTGTCTAGTTTCTTCACCTGAAGCTCCCAGAGCAATACTATTATGCTTTTTCTTTATTCTCTTTCCAAATACACAAACTCTTCCTGCCAAGTCTGCCCACACAGAGCTGCCCCAGTCACCCCTTTCTTTAGTATTAGCTTATTCAACCCTACTTATTGAAGTCTTGGGCTCTCCTGCATCATTTTTTTTCTTATTGGTGATATAGGTGAATGAAACTTCTGACTTAGGAGATACTTAGGATGTGTTCATGTTCTCTAACACTGAAGAATGAGGGCCAGCCAAATACTCAGCAGATTAAGGCACCTGCTTAGGCTGACACAAGGGCCAGGAGTTCGGTCCCACCAGCCCTGCGCCCAGGGCATGCTGAGAGGGTGATTGAGACCGGGTGTGGTGGCAGGCACCTGTAATCCCAGAATTTGGGAGGCTGTAAACAGGAAGATCACTACAAGTCCAATCTACCCAGTGTAAATCCTGTCCTAAAATACAAACAAACAAACAAACAACTGAAGAATGAATTTTAGGAACAAATGGAGGTTAAAAGCAGAGTATTTACTGGGGAATAAAAGCTTCTGTCTGAGAAAGGGACAGAAGGGGGACCCAATCAGGTTACCCAGAATGCTGTCTCTTCCAGGGAGTTTTATAGAGTAAAACCATGCAGTGAGATTGGTTTGAGGTAGAGAAATAAAGGAAAGCTCCCTCTTTTGGACAGGGCAGGTAAGAACTATGTTCAGAGGTAAGGGTCTCAAAAGGTGATTGGATCATGGGGGTGCTGTGCTCACTGAATTAATCCACTGAATGTGCTATTAGTAAGTGGGACTGATCAAAAGTTTGTTTCCATCTTCAATTTGCCTTGGCCAGCACTGTTTTGCATAGCAGTGACATTTATCATTTGAATGTGCTATCATTAGTATTGTTATCTTTATAATGGAGTTGAAAGAACACATTTCTAGAATAGAAGTGGTGTAGAATGACAGTTCATTCTACACTTTGTGATTTCAACCTGAAATGTCCCTAAAAGTCCCATGTGTTCAGATGGAGTTGTTGGAAGGCAGTTAGATGTGTGTGTGTGGGGTGCCATATTCATCCATGGTCACTCCACTTACAAGTCCTAAGCTGAATGTGCTGCTGGAAGTGGAGCCTTGTCAGACTGAGAGGGTCTTGTTTTTCAGTAGAAATACAAAAATGTGTTTTAATCATGAAAATGGAGAATAAGTGTGTGTTACAAAACTCATGAGTTAAGATTCCTGTCTTGATTATTTTTCTTGTTGCTGAGACAAAACACCCAAGGCCCAAAGTTAAAGGAGGACAGGTTTGTCGGCTTATAGTGTGTAGAAGTTTTGTTCCATGATTGGCTGGCTGCAAGGCAGGGTGGCATTCCAGATGAAAAGCAGTTCATGGCAGGTAGAAGGTAGCAAGACAGCAAGCAGCAACCTCGGTTCTTTCTATTTCTTATATCTTATCTAGGCTAGTCAAGGAAGGGAGCACTCACACCCTTCACCCTATCACCCTTCGTCCCAGCACTGCACTGTGAATCAATCCCAGCATCATACAGTCAAGATCAGCCACCTTTGAGAAGTCCCCACCTAGGATCACATGAGGCTTTGAGCGGACAGCTTGACTCAGCCGTAACAATGTGTTGCCTGTAAAATTCAGGCTATTTCATCCATGTCACTATATCTGCACTTACTTGACTTGGATCCAGGCACTCTGGAGACTAATGCAAGTGGTGGCAAATGTAGGGCTTGCATGCCACCGTGGGCTATTTGTGTCACTGAAAGCTTTTAAAGGTTCACTGTCATGGGCTTTAGTCCTGTTTACTTATTCTACAAAATCAAGAAGCTAATGTTCAAGACCCACCAAAAGTTAGAATAAGTTATAAGATATATAATCTTAAATTTTAAATATATTTAAGATGTGTATAATATTATATTTTATGCTTGCAATATTCACTAGCAGCAGTGGTACCTTGATTGTAGAAGGGAACTGAATCACAAGTTCTTTTGGTAGTAACTTTGGGAATGGAAGCTACCCTTTTCAATGAGGGATAATATACATAATGTTCCTTGCTGGTCATTCTGTACCTCTGCCTAGGCTGTGACTTTAAATATACTTTATTTGGAGTACTGGGCATCATGATCAAGCCTGTGGAGGTTTAGATGTGGACAAGTTGGAGAATTGAGAAACAAGAAAGACTTTATGACACAGTAGTACAACTCAAAAGGAAACTGATAACACAGTCAAATTGTCCTTGGAGTATAGAGTCTCATTATAGTGGGTAGGTGGAATGAGAAGAATCAAGATTTGTGAGGACTGTTGGGTACAAATGCCTAGCACATAATGTGATGAATCAACAGAAAGAAAAGAGCTGTGGAGAGGTATGGTCCTAAGCACCCGTGGAAACTATGATTATGGATTAGAATAGAAATGCTGCCCACATGGACAGCGGGAAAACAATGGGACTAAAAGAAAACTTGAACATGGAGTAGATGGATAAAGTGGAAGAATATGCATCTTGACATTTTTATGAGACTAAAACGACCACATTCAAAATCAAAACCTGGCAATGAAAAACATCATAGCTTCTTCATAGTGTTTTATACTTTCAACTTTGAGGTAATACTTTTTGGAATACAACATCTTTTTATTTATTTATTTTTTATTGAAGAACAAATAGCAATGAGACAGTTTCAAGACAAATTAACAGGACAGATTTGATAATTAATACGTTGCAAACTGCTTTTGTAATGTTTTGGTATCCCACAAGGTACATACATGATATTATACTTACAGACACTATTATAGCAGATGTCTCTAATCAGTGAATTAAGAGAGTGTAGCTAAATACTTATCTTATTTTTTTATACCTGAATTGTATCACAGATTCAATAATTAATACTTTCTACCTTGTTATCTTCCTAGTGGTTGTCAATAGTACTAGAAGCCAACATAATATCTTGTCCAACCACTATTAGTGCAAATCTTGCTTCTAATAGAATTATGCATACTTATCCTAACTGTACTGTCTATACAAATGCATTATGGTTCTTCCTTTGTGTCCCCTTTTTTTTTTGTTTAGACCTGCCAAAGATGGGCACTCCATTGTCATTATACCATTACAGGTGCCTGAACTCAGCAACACAATCCAACGCAGTCCAGCATTCCACAATAATAGTGAATTATCTGAATAAGTTGTTAACTGTAGCCATTTATAGCTCAACTTATTATTATGGCCCTGCATTGTATACCTCATTTTTATACTTTTCTGATGGATGGTTAAGACTGAGATAGAACAAGACCTATATAACAAAAAATGTAGTTTTTGTTTCTGATGAGG
Source organism: Ctenomys sociabilis (assembly GCA_004027165.1). Lineage (NCBI taxonomy): Eukaryota > Metazoa > Chordata > Mammalia > Rodentia > Ctenomyidae > Ctenomys > Ctenomys sociabilis. The sequence continues at coordinate 17,285 of PVKA01011821.1, read as the reverse complement.
TCAGTCAAGTCCCCTTTGGGTTTATCTTGTAATCCTGTAGCTTACTCTCTAGATTCTTTGTCTGTGTCATCCATGTGGATCAGTCACGGCCAATGCTTGACCAGTTTGCTCTCTGTGAGAGCCTGAGAGAAAGTTTTCTCTCCATGTGACTCTCCTCAGACACATGAATCTCCTTCCTCCATAATCTCCTTGATCAGAAAATTTGGGGCACAGCTGAGGTTCATGATGTTGCAGTACAGGTAGGTTTTCCTATGTCCTGAGTCTTCACTGACCTTGAAAGGCTAGGGCCAAAATGTTGGCTGGCCTTGAAGCTCCTCCATTTCTACAAATTTTGATCTGTGAACTTAGATTTTTAACCATTCAGAAGAAAAGCTGATTAGTACCCTGCTGCATATGCCGTTCAGTTCACCCTATCTGACTAAATTCTTTTTAGTTGTACATTTCTATTCGTATTTCTTCTTTTGGATTCTTATACCAGGGAGACTATATGATATTTGCACATGTGTGTCTGGTTTATTTCACTTATGGGTATATGTTCAAGTGGCACCCATTTCAATATAAATGCTTCAAGTTTATCATTCTTTATAGCTGAGTAATATTCCTGTATATAGATATACCACATCTTTTTCAACCATTCCTCATGTGGCAGACATCTTGGTTGTTTTCAAGATTTGCTATCAGAAATTGTGCTGCTATAAACATAGGTACACATATATCACTATGATATACTGTTTTCAGTTCCTCTGGGAAAATTCCCAGTAGGGGCACAGCCGGCTTGAATGGAATTTCTAGTCCTACTCTTTTGAGCAGTCTCCACACTGATCTCCACAATGGTTGTACCAGTCTACATTCCCACCAGCAGTGGAGAAGTGCTCCCTTTTCCCCACATCCTCTCCAATGTTTGTTGTTGGTTGATTCGTTTATGGTAGCCATTCTTTCTGGAGTGAGATGGTATCTCAGTGTTGTTTTAATTTGCATTTCACAGATGGCTACTGTTGTGGAGCATTTTTTTCATATATTTATTCACTTCCTTTTTTATTTTATTGAACTACAAATGTCAATCAGACAGTTTCAAGACACCTTAACAATACAGATTCGACAAATTAATACATTGCAAAATGTTTTCATAATGTTTTGGTATCGTACAAGGTGCATACATGATATTATATTTACAGATATTATTTTAGCAGATATCTCTTATCAGTGAATTAAGAGTGTAGCTGCTTACTTATCTTATTTTTTATGCCTGAATTATATCAAAAATTCAATAATTATTTTCCTAGTGGATGACCATAGTAGTAGAAGCTGACATAATATCCTGTCCAACCACCATTAGTGCAGATCTTGCCTCTCATAGGATTATGAAGCACAGCGTTATCTATCCCAACTGTACTGTCTATACACACACATCATGATTTTTTCTTTCTACACCCCTTCCTTTGTCTACACCTGTCAAAAGTGGGCACTCCATTGACATTCAACTAACTTAGGTGCTTGAACTCAACAACACAATCCAACACAGCCCAGCATTCTACAACAATAGTGAGTTATTCAAAGAAATTGTCGACCATAGCCATCCACAGCTCAGCTTAATATTATGGCTCCATGATGTATACTTCATTTTTATACTTTTCTGCTGGATGGTTAAGACCTAGATAGATCAAGACTTATATACCAACACATGAACTTTATATTTCCTATGTGGTCAGTGAAGTCCTCTCAGGGTTTATCTTGTAGTCCTGTACATTATTCTGTAGTTCCTTTGTCTGTGTCATCCATGTGGATGAGTCACGGCCAATGCT
>PVKA01011821.1:0-15383 GCA_004027165.1 Ctenomys sociabilis | reverse complement strand
TTTGAGAGGAAGTGACTCACATGTGACTCTCCTCAGGCACACTATAGAACTGCACTCTCTTTCCTCTGTGGCTCCATAATTTCCTTGTTCATAAAATTTGGAGCTCACCTGAGTTTCATGATGTTGCAGTACAGGTTCTCCTATGTCCTGAGTCTTTGCTGACCTTGAAAGGCTAGGTCCAAAATGTTGGCTGGCCTCGTGGCTCTTCTATTTCTCCAACTCTGACTTGTGATCTTAGGTTGTTAATGATCCAGAAGAAAAGCTGATTAGTATCCTGCAGCATATGCCATTCACTTTGCCTTATCTGACTCAATTGATTTTACTTGTTGTATGTTTCCTTTTGTTATTCACTTCTTTAATTGCATCCTTTGAGAAATGTGTATTCATCTCAGATGCCCATTTCTGAATTGGGTCTTTAAATCTGAGGGCCCTGTTATATGTTAGTTCTTTATATATTTTAGACAGCAGACCTTTGTCTGGTTGCTTATTAGTTAGGAGTTTTTCAAAATTTGTGGGTTGTCTTTTCACTTTGTTGACAATTTCTTTTGATGTGCACAAGTTCCCCAAGAAGAGCTGATCCTAGTTTTTCATTATTTCAAGTGTTTCCCATATATGTTTGTTCATGAACTCTTTACCTACCCCTATGTCTTTAAGAGTTCCTCCTACTTTCTCTTCCAGGAGATTGAGTGTTTCTGTTTTAATGTTTAGATCTTTAATCCATTTTGGCTTTAGCTTAGTGCATGGTGATAGAGCTGGATCAAGATTTAGTTTTTGGCATGTAGCAAGCCAGTTTTTCCAGCACCATTTGTTAAGGAGGCTATCATTTTTGCAGTAAGCTTCTTTGGTCCCTTTGTTGAAGATCATGTGCCTGAATGTTTTTGTAGGTGCCTCTGTGTCTTCTGATCTATTCCATTGATCCTCAGGTCTATTTTGTTGCCAATACCATGTTGATTTTATCACAATAACTCTGTAGTATAATTTCAGGTCAGGAATTGTGATACTTCATGCCTTGTCTTTATTGGCCAGGGTGGCCTTTTCTATTCTATGTCTTTTGTGGTTCCAAATAAATTTTAGGAATGATTTCTCTATATCTGGGAGGTATGTTGGTGGCAGTTTGATAGGGATTGCATTAAATCTGTACAACAATTTTGGGAGTATGGTCATCTTCACGATGTTGGTTCTTCCTATCCAGGAGCAGGGTATATCTTTCCATTTTCTGAAATCCTCTACAATTTTCTTAGGGTGTTGTAATTTTTCGTGAAAAGATCTTTGACTTCCTTGGTTAAGTAAATTCCAAGGTATTTCGTTTTCCACGGTGTTATTATAAGAGATATTATTTCTACTGTTTCTCTCTCAGTGCATTTATTATCTGTGTAGAGGAATGTTATTGACTTTTGAGTACTGACTTTGTATCCTGCTATGCTACTGAATTTCCAAATCCATTCTAGTAGATTCTTGGTGGAATTTTTTGGGTCTTCCAAGTAAAGTATCATGTCATCTGCAAATAGTGATAATTTAACTTCTTTACCTATTCTTATTCGTTTTAATTTCTCACTCTTTTGTAATGGCTGTTGCTAATGATTCCAAAACTATATTGAATTGGAGGCGTGATAGAGGACATCCTTGTGTTGTACCTTATCTAAGAGTAAAAGATTTCAGGTTTTCCCCATTTAGGATTATATTAGCTTTTGGGTTTTCATAGATGGCTTTTATTAAGTTAAGATAGAGTCCATCTATTCCAATTTTCTGTAGGGTTCTGAACATGAATGAGTGTTGGACTTTGTCAAAAGCTTTCTCTGCATCAATTGAGATGATTATGTGGTATTTAGATTTCAGTCCATAAATATAGTGTATTACATTTATAGATTTGTGAATATTGAACCATCCTTGCATCCCTGGAATGAATCCTACCTGCTCATGGTGTATGATCTTCTTGATGACTTGCTTTATTCTATTTGCTAGGATTTTATTTAGGATTTTTCCATCTATGTTCATGAGGGAGATTGGCCTGTAGTTCTCCTTTTTAGTTGTGTCTTTCCCTGGTTTTGGAATCAGTATAATACTTGTCTCCAGAAATGATTTTTGGAGGACTGCTTCCTTTTCAATTTCATTGAAGAGTTTGAGGAGTGTAGGGATTCTATGTTCTATAAATTTCTTGTAGAATTCAGCTATGAATCCATCAGGACCTGGACTTTTCTTTGTCAGTAGGCTTTTTATTACATTTTGTATTTCATTGGCTGTTATTGGCTTATTGAGAGTTGTTATATCTTCTTGATTCAGTTTCGGTAATTTGTACTTTTCGAGGAATCTGTCCATTTCTTCTATGTCTTCTATTCTGTGAGCATAAAGATTCTCGAAGTAACTATTGATAATCTTCTGAATTTCTACTGGGTCTGTGGTGATTTCACCCTTTTCATTCCTTATTGCATGTATTTGAATTTTTTCTTTCCTCTTTTTGATGAGGTTGGCTAGAGGATTATCAACTTCATTTAGTCTTTCAAAGAACCAAGTTTTTGATTTGTAAATTCTTTGAAGTGTTCTCTTCTCAATTGAATTAATTTCTGTTCTAATCTTTATGATTTATTTCCTTTTGTTTACTCTGGGTTTCGTTTGTTCTTCTTTTTCTAGATGTTGGAGGTGCAACATTACAGTGTTTATTAGTTCCCGTTCTGTTTTCCTAATGTGTGAGTTCATAGCTATGATTTTCCCTCTAAGAACTGCTTTCATCACATCCCATAAATTCCGTTAAGTTGTGATTGAATTTTCATTGAATTGTAGATATTACTGAATTTCTTGTTTAATTTCTTCTGTGACCCATTTTGGAATACAACATTTTTTTTTGTATAACAGTAATTGCTTTTATTTGATTATGCTTTTTGTTCAAGCATAATTTTGTGTACTACATTTAATTTTGATGGTAGATCTACATTGTGACCATTGTACTTGTTTATTTATATGCATACATATAAAGGCATTTATGCAGAAATAGCTAAAAAGGTTTTAATATATTGAAATAATGGATTTTCAGTAACTATTATTCCTCAAATTTTTTCAATATGCACATTGAACTTTTCATCATGATTATGTTAAAAGCCAGAAATTAATTTTTGTAGTCATAACCTATACAATATAAGAATATTTCTTTCCATTTTTATCTTTTTATGCATATTTTCACATATTTTTAATTTGAGCAAATTTATACATATATGCACACACATATACATACATAAATAGTCCATCAAAATGTGTGTATATATATATCTGTATATATTTATATCATTTGTTATACCTGTTTTTCATGTATTGTTACTGTATTTGTGTTCTGATATAATAATTCCAAAATATTAATATTTCCTTTACATACAATAATTTGTTTGTGTGCATTTGTATTTATAAAAGTTTGCTATTAAGAATGGTATAATTAACATATATAATTTTTTATACTTATAAATATTTTTATTTTTATCTTTTTGTGGCTGGCTTAGTCTACCCTTGGGGTGAGGCTGCTGTAGCATGTGGTGCTGGGGATTGAACCTTGGTCCCTTTGTGCTTGCCTAAGCAGGTGCTTTAGACTGCTGAGCTATCTTGCCAGCCCAAGATTTTTAAAATATGAATTCTTGGGAAATAATTAACTGGTTCAAAAGATGTGAAGGTATCTGAAACTTTTGATGTAGACTGTCTATACTGGCAACACCTAGGAAGGGATTGGAGGGTTTGGAGACAGACGCAGGGTCCTTCTGAGAAGAGCTGAGTCAGGTAGGAGATACCACGTGAGTGGAGAAGAATAAGGCTTATTTTGGGTTCAGTTCTATAGGCCTAAATGCATGTTTTAGGAAATAAAAAAATATTTTTTATTTTGAAACAAGGTCTCCCTAAGTCTCCAAATTGCTCAGGGTAAATTTGAATTAGCAGTCTTCCTGCCTCAGCCTTCCAAAATGTTGGGATTACAGGTATGTACCATCACACGTGGCAGGGAATAGAATTTTTTTTTTTTTTTTTGGTAGTGGGGATTGAAATCAGGACCCTTTACTTGCCAGGTAAGCACTTATTCTACTCAGCTATCTCCCTACCCCTGATTTTTTTTTTTTAGGGAGGAGAGACAGCAGAAGGAGAGACAGAGAGAGAGAGAGAGAGAGAGAGAGAGAGAGAGAGAGAGACAGAGAGAATGAGATTTTAATAGCAGTGACAGATCAAATGATATCTTGACAGCCTCGAGGGCCAAGTGAAAGAACATTTCTAGTTACATTGTTTCTTTTTGGTATCAGGAATCATACTCAGGACTTTGTGTTTACCAGGCAGGTGCTGTGCTGCTGAGCTACAGCCCTGGCCCCATATTTCTTTTAATGTGAGTAAATTTATCCAGTCAGGGAAGTGTCTGCTATATTCAATATTCCATTTCCTCAACTCTGTATATATTGCCACAGTATCTTGATCTTGGATGGTGCATTAACCCTATTGGATCTGTCTCCATTCATCTATATTGTCTGATTTAATTTTACATTGGACTTTGTTTTCTTGGAAGGAGTTGAATGTTTTATACTTTTGAGTTCTTTCATATTGAGAAACAAATCTTTATATTTGGAAAACAATTTGGTAGGATACAATATCCTTTTGTCATATGTTATTTTTATTAGAACTTTGTACATAGCCCTTGGTCACCTTCAGGCAGTGGATGTTACTAAATATTATTAGACTAGAGATTTTGCCTTACAGAAGAAAAATATTGAAAAATACATATGATGTATTGTATGATAGCTTATATGAATACATACAGGTACACATGAATACTTATACTTGGGGTTTTGATGCTTATAAACACATGTTAAGTACTTAACATGTGTTTATAAGTATCAAAGATATATATATATATATATATATATATATATATATATATATATATATATATATATAATTTTTTTCTTTGTTTTGAACTGGGAATTTATCTTAGGAGTTCACACTTGCCAGGCAGGTGCTGTGCCACTGAGCTATATTCCCCAGCCCAATGTGGCATATGGCTTCATTTCAGGGATAATTTGTTTTTACTGAGAGATTTTTTTTTTTTTTTGTTTTTGAGACAGTCTTTCTAGATAGCTCAGGCTGACTTGAATTCACTCTGTAACTCAAGCTGGCCTTGAACTCATGGTGACTCTCCTGATTCAGCCTCTTGAGTGCTGAGATTATAGGTATGCATCACTATGCCTGGATTTTACTAAGTTTTTATGGTTGAAGGCTTTTACAGGATACCAGTTATCTTTAAGTTAGATCATTTTTATTCCCCATATTATCATCATTATTGTTTTGTTTTTTAAATTGCATCTATATTAAGACTTTCTTATGCCAACAATTCATTCACAGCTGTGTCTTTCTGTTTTTTTTTTTTTTTGTTTCTAGTTTATCAGTTTTATAGCAATGTTATTCAATCCCCTAATTTCTTTGCTCCCACAATATCAATTCAATTTCATTCTATTCTTTTACATTTGTTGTCTGTGTTCTCATTTTTAGTCTTACTAAATTGTTGAGTATAGTTATTCTTTGATTTTGACTTAATGATGTTTTGAATTTTTCTGGTGGAAAAGTAATATACAGACAGTAGAAGCTGTACCTTGAATCATGAAAGTTTTTTTTTTTTCCCTAGGCTGGTAGCAAGTGTCATGGTCATACTCTTTCCTCATGCAGGGAAGCAGAAGCAGGCTGAAGCTCTGCCAGTCACACAGCGGGAGGGGAAATGTAGTTTACCACATTACGGAAGTTACCCAACATGTTCCATGCTTTGCCACAGTGTAGTTCGTAGTAGATAATTTTGCCCAGTTGAAGGATAATGTAAATGTCCTGCATTTAAGGAAGGCTAGGCTAAATTGTAACTTTGCTAGGTTAGATATATTAAATAAACTTTCAATTTAGCAGAAGTTTTAATTTATAATGAGTTTATTGGGATGCAATTCCACTGTTAATTGAGGAGAACCTGCAGGTCCTTCAGCGACCTTCAGGGAATTCCCTTCATGGAATTTTTCTGTTTCATAGAACTTCTTTTTTTCCAGATTGGATTCTTCAAATGTCATTTGCCTTCTACTTTCTATTCTTTTAGGATTTTGCTATACCACATTTGTACACATATTTTCTTTTTTCATTTTAAGTATTCTGTTTACATTTATCATGATAATTTCTAATTAGTATGCTGGTCGCTTGGTGATAATTTCTAGTTAGTATGCTGGTCCAAGTGAACAGACCATCATGACTTATAATCGCTTCTATTTCAGTAGTGGTGGATCCAAAATTATTATGTTGGAAGGCTAAGATGTGACTTCTCCTTGGAAGCTACCATGAAGAGAGCTGTTCAAATTTATATTGTATTTTATAAACCAATAAAAATACAATATTGAAATATGTAACTAAAATAAATAATTTTCATGACACTGGATAATGCAACTATTTGTGTGATACATAGAATATGATCCTATGGTTATTGCTAATCATCAGAAATTGCGACAACCCTGAGCTCTTCTCTGAGCTCTTTTAAATCTCCTTTGTGGCAGTGTTGCTTAGTGTCATGATGGCTCAGAGATAGCAAAACGTGCTAAAAACTAATTCTCATTTCCTCATAGAACACTGAAACTTTTCTTCTGAAAAAAGAAACTCAATGTGGTTACTCTCACTTTCCTAACTCACTCACCTCCATTCTTTCAACATTGTTTAAATCAAAAGTGGGAAAGTGAGAACAAACCTCCTACAGTTGATTGATTTCCAGAGTTAGGGGTACACATGAGAATTGCTAAGACATTAAATCACGATTTAGTCTCCAGGCTGAGTTTGTTTGGGGGTGGGTGGGATATCTCCATCTTCTTCCATGTTAGAGGTCTAGATGCCACAGGTACTTTTACATCTCCGTTGATTTTTACAAATTGGAGGTACTTACTGGATACTGGGGAGATAATCTACAAATCTTTTTTTTTTTTTTATTACACAGATTTTATTTCCTATCTTTTTTTTTTACTTCAATTATCATTGCTTACAAAAAAGTTTTTCTAATATTTTGAGCCCAAGTACCTCTCTTTCCACTGTATTTTCATAGCATCCACCTATTCATACAAAATATGTATTTTTTAACACCTACCATAGGTCATATATTTCCGGAAAAATAATTTGTAATATATGACTCCTGTCTTCCCGGTAACACCATTACAGTATTTGCAGGCATGTGTGTGGGATGCCCCGTCATCACCTTTAACTACGTGGTTTTCATACTGTTAGCTTTTGAGGTTAGAGTATTCTATTCTTTCCACATTCTCATATGACTTGGGTATGAAATAGGTGCGAAGAGATGTCTGCTGAATTAATGGATCCAAAATTTATATTTTATTAGTTGAGAGTGGAACAATGCCTGCCAGTGATGGGCCCAAAGAAAAGAATCATAGATTCCAAGTAAAAATTCAGACCTCTTTGACTGGGAGGATGCTTTCCTGTGCATTTTTAGTGGCTTCCCTCTAGGTGGGGCCTAGCTCAGCTAAGGTGGGGGTCGAGGTTAACAGTGACAGGCACTGAGAATATCAGTGACTCATAATGCAGGAGAAGCCCGGCTTGGTAGCGTGAAGTGGATCCCTGGAGCGGGAGCAGGAAGAGTAAATCATATTTCTGTGTTCTAACCCCACTTCAGGCTATGAATTTTTGCCCACATTACCCAGCATGGAAAGCGCAAACTCATTTTATAACTAACTCTCAGGGGAAAAGGTGTGAGTGTCCAGAGACTTAGAAAGAGTTCAATTCTCATAATTAATTTCATTCTGGAAAGGCTAACTGGAAACTTTTCCTTTTTCTTATTATAATGCTGCCATGTGGCTAGCTTTTGGCAAGATGAGTTTGACATTTTTCCAAAATCAGAATCTTCACAGGCATCTCATTTAGAGAATTAAGTAATGAAACATTATTCTTTTAATGATAGAACCAAGAGCTGAAAGCAACCAGACACTGAAACTAAAGTAACTTGGACAGCTCAGCTAAAATAAATGTTTCTTTATATTTTGCTTAAAAAATTATATCTAGGTTGCAGAATGATGTTCTTTGTTTCTAGCACTTTGTATAAGCCCTAGCAGTAGTTAGTGTTCAGCAAATATTATATTTTTATTGTAGGGGCATCTGAGTCTTTAAACCACAGGGATTTCTCAGGAAAAACTTCAGAGATGAAGAAAGTGACGATCAAGATCTTGAAATAAATTGGTTAAGCTGATTCAGGCCTCTAGAGTGAAGGCAATTTGGAATAAGTTAGTATACTGTGAAGACTACTGGACCGTAGACACTTAGAGTTGAAAGGGTGTCTAGCAGTGTTGGGCAAAAGTAACTTTTGGTTGATGTATGGTAGAATATCATTTTAATAATTGTGTATTATCATTTGGAGTGCATGGGAGGGAAAGCAATCAACTTCAACTTATGTCTATGAAAAATATGCTCTACTATAAAGGAACGTACTGAAGAAATAGTACTGTCCAAAATTTAAACGTTGTCTTGAACTATATGTAAGAAATATGCTCTAGACCAAAAATATCATGTTCATTGCTCAAGGATAATAAGGAGAAGTGTAGTCATGTGGATGATGGGAACTTGCTTCCTTACAACATAGAAAGTCTCATGATTAGATGCATTCAGGCCTTCAGCATCTGAATTATGTTTTTTCTCTTTTAGATAAAATTTCCTAATTTTCATTGCTGTTCATCATGGAACATTGTCTTAGCTACTTTTTGTTGTTTGATATTTAGTAATATCATAGTAAGATGATAGAATGAAACATTAAACATTATGTTCATTCTAGAGGCCAGAGATCATGAGATCTGGGGTTCATCAGACAGAACTGTTTTGAAATCTTCCTCTTCCTTTTCTTCCTGTTGGTTTTGTTCTCTTTAGGCTTAAGAAAAGAAATTCTTCAGGCCCCCCAAATTCAAAGACTAACTCCAAAAATAGGCATCTGAGATAAATATGCACTTCTCAGAGGAAGAAGTACAAATGACAAGTAAATCTATGAAAAAGTGTTCAACGTCATTGGTCATTTGACAAATTCAAATAAAAACAGAACTGAGATCCCATCTCACCCCAGAAAGAATGGCTAAAATCAACAAGGCAGCCAATAACAAGTGCTGGAGAGGCTGTGGGGAAAGAGGAAGCTTTCTCCACGGTTGGTGGGAGTGAAGACTGGTACAGCCACTATGGAAATCAGTGTAGAGATTCCTTCAAAAGCTAGGATTGGTGATCCCACTTAAGCCAGCTATTCCCCTCCTGAGTATTTTTCCAGAGGAACTGAAAATCTCACCCCACAGCAGTATATGTGCACCCCCATTTACAGCAGTTCAACTTGTCACAGCTAAATCCTGGAAACAACCCAGATGCCCATCAGTTGAAGAATGGAGAAATATGTGGTACTTTTACACAATGGAGTATTATTCACCTATAAAACAGGATAAATTTGAGTCTTTTGTCAGTAAATGGATGCAACTAGAGACCATACTTTTAAGTGAAATAAATCAGACTGACATGTACAAACAACATATTGTCTCCTTAGTGTGAGAACCTGAAAGAGAAAAATGGAATCTGAAGGGTACAATAGATACTGGGAAAAGGGAATGAACCTGTTCAAAAAGAAGGCCTACTGAATTGAGAATAAGGACAGGAGAGGAAGTGGGGGAAAGAGATTTATCTATATGTGTAAGCAGGATGGTTTGGAGAACTGTACTGTGCATTTCTGCTCCTCTATGAAAAGGAGCAGATCATGCCTTTTTTTTTTTTTTTTCAGTACTGAGGACAGAACTTGGGACCTTGTGCTTGCCAGGCAGGCACTTATTCTGCTGAGCTCTCTCTCCAGCCCCTCCTATTTTCAATTGATTGCACTTTTTCTTTTCTTAATTTCTTATACAATTCTTTCTTTTTTCTTTCTTCCTCCAATTTTACATGCATATATCTGGCAATCTGAATAACTGGTTGGAAGACAATATTATTGCAACAAATACTGTGAAACTCATTATTTTGTTAAGTGAAATTCTGTATCACTTGTAACTTTTCTGTTTTAATTCTAATTTGTACTCTTAAAAAAAGTAAAAAAAGAAAGAAAAAGGATTCTTCATACGTTTCTGTCTCAGTTACTTCTTTTCTCATTGCTGAGATAAAATACATGACACCGGGGGCTAGGGAAATGGCTCAGAGGAATAAGCACTTCCCTGGCAAGTGCAAGGGCCTGAGTTCAATCCCCGGTTCCTCAAAAAAAAAAAATTAAGTTATTAAAATACATGACACCCAAAATTAAAGGGGGGTAGAATTACTCAGCTTATAGTCCTTTAAAAACGTTTTGAAAATGTATTTAGTGCAGAGTATACAGGGTCTACAGGGCCTCACTGTGGAGACCAGACTCATAGCGATTCTCCTGTTTTCAACCTCCCAAGTGCTGGGATCACAAGTGCGTGCCACCACGTGCAGCTTCAATTGCTATCTCAGAGCGCCCCAGAGGTGGAGCCAGAGCAGCACGCCGGGGACCCAACTCTGGCCCTTGCGCTCTGCCTAAGCAGGTGCTACTGAATTGAGGAGATATCTGGCCATCTCTCAGTTTATAGTTTTTCTAGATATTTCAGCCCACGACCAGCTGGCTCCGAAGTAGGGTGGCCTCACAGAAGGCAACCACAGGGAATAGACAGTCCATAGCAGGGAGAGAACACAGGAGGCAGAAGCCAGAAAGCTACAAATGACCAGCAATGAACCCCTTTCTGTCTCTTATCTCTTGTTCAGGATACCCTCCCTTGGGGCAGGTAGCACTTAATCTCAGCATCATGCGCCCTAGATCCAGCAACCTCTGAAAAGTCCCACATGTGATGGCATGAAGCTTTGGGGGAACATCTAGACTCAACCATAGCAGTCTCCAATTGCAAAATATAAGAAAGGGGACTTTCTGGCTAAAAAGGAAGCTGAGGAAGTATGGAGCCATAGAAGTCAGCCTCTGTTTCCCAACAGGGATTTTTTCCCCCTGGGAATTCTATGGTTCTTCCAAATGCAGTCTGAGGAAAACTTTAATTTTAATTATCTGCTATTTTTAATTTGATGATTCAGCTTTTAGTGATTAATAGTTTTTGGTGATCAATAGCCTAATAATTTATTGTCTTGCCTGTTTTTTGCAATGTCTTCTTATTTTTTAAATAATACAAAATAATAAAAAAGCATTAGAAATGATGCAAAATTTCATTGAACAAAGTAACAGGAATTCAACAGTGATCACTGTATTGCATGATGTTCAAATTAGTAGTTTAATCTACCAGATAGAAACCTGAAAAATTGGCTAAAAAAACAAAACAGGAAAAGAATTATAAGAGCTTAAAAAGAAAAAAAGAGAAAAGAAAAAAAATAAGCATTAATTGCTCCTTTCAAAAGAGCAATTAATGTAGAAATCAGCAGTACAATTATCCAAGTTTTCCTGCATATACACATAACATACTTTGATCATGTCTGCCACCCAATTTCACATTTTTTCAGAGAGTTTCATTGTATATAATGCATCTTGCTCATATCATCCCTGCATTACCTGCCTATATGCCCCTTTTGCTTTTATTCTCTTCCTCTTCTCTAACAATAGTCTCTCCTACTTTCTTGTCATACTTTTTAGGTGCCACATATTAGGGAGAACATATGATATTTGCCTTTCTGAATCTGGCTTATTTCAACCAACAAGATGGTCTCTAAGTCATACATTCTCATGTTGTCAGAATTTTTCTTCCTTATGGCCGAACTCTGTCTGTCTGTCTCTCTCTGTCCCTGTTCCTGTCTCTCTGTCTCTGTCTCTCTGTCTCCCTCCTTCCATCCCTCTCTCCCTCTCAGTTTATAGTTTTTCTAAAATTAAAAAAAATGTATTCAGTGCAGGGTCTACAGGGTCTCATTACATAGATCAGGCTCATAGTGTTTCTCCTGTTTTCAGCCTCCCAAGCACTGAGATTACAGGTGTGCATCACCACACCCAGTCTCAGTTGCAGTCTCAGTGCTCCCTCTCCCTGTCCCTGTCCCTCTCCCTCACCCTCTTCTTCACCCTCTACCTCTCTTTATACCTCTATATTATATTTTCTGTTCACCTTTTGTTGGGCCTCTGGGCTGGTTCCGTATCTTGGCTATCATGAATTGGGCTGCAATAAACACAGGTATGCAGACAACTTAACAGGGTGACTTCAACTGGTCCAGGTGTATACCAAGGAGTGGACCAATCGTAGCTCTATTTTTAGTTTTTGGAGAAACTTCTAAATGGAATTCCATAGTGACTCTGCCAATTTATATTCTCACCAGCGGTGTAGAAGGGTTTCTTTCCCTAAAAATACAGTGCTCACCAGTGTTCTTTGCACATGATAGTCATGCTGAGTGTGGTGAGGTGAAATTTCATCATAGTTTTGATTTTCATTTTCCTAAGGGCTAAAGATATTGAAAATTTAAAGAAGTCTACTTATTGGACCTTTGTACTTCTTCTTTAGAGAATTGTCTGTTCAATTTATTTTCCTGTTTATTGATTGGGCTATTTGATATATATATATATATATATTTTTTTTTTTTTTTTTTTTTTTGTCTTTTTGAGACAGGGTCTCGCTATGCAGTTCAGGCTGGCTTTAAGCTCACTTTGTAGCTCAGGCTGGTCTCGAACTCACAACAATCCTCCTGCCTCAGCCTCCCGAGTGCTGGGATTACAGGCATGCGCCACCACGCCCGGCTCTATTTGATATTTTGGTTTTAAGTTTTTTTTTTTTTTTTACAGCTCTTTATATACTTAAATATTAATACTCTGTCAGAAGAGTATCTGGCAAACATTTTCCCATTCTACAGGCTGGCTCTTCAGTTTGTTAGTTGTTTCCCTTGCTGGACAGAAATGGTTAAATTTGATACCGTCCCATTTGTTGACTCTCTGTGTTACTTCCAGTGCTATGGGAGTCCTATCTTGGAAGCCTTCACCTGTGCCTGTAGCTTTGAGTGTTTCCTCCATGTTTTCTTTTAGCAGTTTCAGAGTTTCAAGTCCTATACCTATGACTTTGATCCACTTTGAATTGATTTTGTGCAGGGTGAGAGCTAGGGATTTAGCAAATATTATATGCAAATATCCTGTTTCCCCAGTACCACTTATTGAAAATAGTATCTTCTCTCCAAAGTGTAATTTTGACTCCTTTGTCGAGTATCAGTTGAATGTAGTTTGGTGTTTTTTAAAAATTATTTAAAAAAATACAAAATAGAAAAAAAGCATTAGAAATGATACAAAATTTCAGCAAAGTAATGGGAATTCAACAATGGTTGCTGTATTGCATGATGTCATCTTCAAGTCAGTTGTTCGGATTACCAGATATAAATGTACAAATTTGTTTAAACAATACAACACAACAAAAAAGTTATAAGAAATTTTATTCTATTGGTATATGTGTCTTTTGTGTTTTCATATGAATATTATAATTTTTTTTCTAGTTTTGTGAGGAATGTCATTAGTATTTGGATAGGGATTGTTTTGGATGTGTAGATTGCCTTTGATAACATGATCATTTTGACAGCATTAATTTTGCCAATCCATAAACATGGGAAGCGTTTTCATCTACTGTCTTCTTAATTGTGTTCTTTAGTGTTTTGAAAATTTCATTATAGAAGTCTTTGACTTGATTGTTTAGAGTGATCCCCAAGGATTTTATTTCATTTGAAAGCATTTTGGATGGGATTCCTTTCCTGGAATCTTTCTGAGTCCATTATTGTTATCAAGTGAAGCTATTGATGTTTGCTGTCCTGAAACATTGCTGAATTAGTTTCTCAGTTCTAGTAGTTGTTTCTTGATATTTCTCATGAATTGCATTCAGATATCATCTGAGATTAGGGTCAGCTAGAGTCTTCCTCAACCCCATATCTCCTGTCTGAATTATGACTAGAGAAATTAGGGGTGGGTGAATATCTTTTTTTTGCCAACTTGGTCTATTTACATCACTGGCTTGGGTTTCCTCATAGTAGAATGCTCTGTTGTTACCTGATGCCTTCTTCCAGAGTAAGGGTTCCAAGAGACCCATTAGAAGCTGCAGGGCTTCTAATGATACATGTTTAGAAAGAAAGCTACATTCATTTCACCATTTCTATTTGTCAAAGAAACCATAGGCTGGTCTAGACTCAAGGGCATAGATTAGATTCCACTTCTCTATGGGAAGTAAGTGTGTACAAGGGCAGATGTTGGTGCCAGTATTTTGAGGTCTGCTACTATGTGTAATATTAAAAAAGTTGAAAAATTTCAATTATGCCTTTAAAGTTATACTGATGTTTGATTCTCCAGAAAGTATATTAGTAACTAAATTTATTATTTCATATAAGAAATACATGGAATTGGTAGGGCTGTTCAAAGTAACTCAATGGTTTAGAAATTAGTAAAACAAAAAAGGAAAATATCACATAAAGAATAATATGATATATTTTTTGTGTTCTAGTTGGTTTTTTATTTTTTGGAGCAGGATCTCACTGTGTTCCAGGTGGCCTTGCCCTGTGGACCCTCCTGAACTCTGCTTCCTGGTGCTAGAATTGTAGGTAAGATATTAATACAAGGTCACAGAGCCAACAAGGGCAGGACCAGGATTAGAGCCTGAATCATTGAAAATGAAATCTACCTTCTGAGATAATCTCATCCCCAAATTCTCTACCTAATCCTAAATATTAAAAACTCTCTTCCACTGATTATAGGCAAGGAAAACGCTGTATGAAAAAGTGTCATGATACCTGGACCGAATTGAGGCACAAAAGTGTAATGAGATATAAAATCTGATAAAGATACCACTTATAATTATGTAGAGAAAATATTAAGAACATAGAAATAAGTCCAATAAAATATACATGGGACATCTAAAGAGAAAATACAAAACTCTTGAAAGAGATTTTAGAATACTAATGGGAGAGAAATACAGTATTTATGAATAAAAATTCTTAATATCTTAGAATTTATTTTCCTAGGTTGTCCTATAGATTCAAAACATTACCAATGAAAATTTCAACAGGTTTTACTTTTATACAAAACTAGATTCAAATTATTCATATATATATATATATATATATATATATATATATATATATATATATATATGAGTAAAGAGCCAATAATAGTTAGAATACATCTGTATTAAAAGCAGAAGTAAATGTTTTTAGCATGACTTCTAATGGAATAAATGAGAAATGGCTTTAATGCACAATTTGAGGGGGTTTATATGATTAAATGGTCAAGTCAGGATAAAAATATACAGGCTGGCTCGGTGGTGGGACATACCTACAGTCCCAGCACCAGTGAGGCTGAGGTGTGAGGGTAAAGAGTTCAAGGCCACCTGGAACATAGTGAGATCCTGTTCCAAAAAATAAAAACAAAGCACAAAAATACATCATAT
>PVKA01011820.1:0-59653 GCA_004027165.1 Ctenomys sociabilis | reverse complement strand
TATGTATTTGGTACAGGGGCTCACTACAAAGCTCAGACGCATAGTGATCCTCCTGTTTTCAGCCTCCCCAGCTCCCGGATTACAGGCATAGGCCACCATGCCTGGACTCTGTTGGCCCACTCAATGTGCCCCAGGGGTGGAGCCCCGGTCCCTGTGCTTGCCAAAGCAGGTACTTAGTCCACTGAGCTATCTCGCCTGCCCCATTCCACATTCTTTTTAAAGTATAAAAGAAAAATTATTGTGGATCAAAGCAGAAATTACATAAGCCTATGACCTCCTTTTGTAAAAGCTTGCTATGATATCACCTTGACAAATTTTTTTATGCAATTGGTACAGGGTCTCACTGCTCACATTGACAAATTTATGAGAAATAAACTAGAATGTTTACCATACAGTACAATTTTAAGTAAATAATCAATACTTGCATTCAAATCATCATGGTTCTTTCCTATTTCTTAATAATAAATGACCAAAAACCAATAACAGACTGACACAGCAATAAGTAAAACTACTTGGTCAGAGCAACCTGAGAATATCTGATCCCATGGGCAGAATAACATGCAGACCCCACTCCTACTGTACTGAACATCAGTGTTCCTGAACATTCTGGCTGTCCTCTGAGAGCTGATCCTCTAAACCGTCAAATGAGAATCATGATAACTGGCAACTAATACAAGGTAAGGCTGAAGCTTTGTGTAAAAGTACTGCATTGTGCTACCACAGCTCCTGTTCAGGCAAACTTTTCACAGCACCAAAGTGAACCCTCAAGTCTTGTTGCTCTCTATTTTATATCCAAATACCAGTGAAAATATCATCAGAAGCCAAATTATTATTAACACATTTAAAAAACATATGCCCGAGACACATGGTAACTTTGTAACAACAGTTGATTTGATGGTGCTTTTATAACTGAATTAATTTGATGCAAATAAAACAAATATAAGCATTCCAAAAGAATACCACAACCCATAAAAGAAACAGTAATAAGCTCTATGTATGACAAAATCCTAGAAAAATGTTCTAATTTATTTTGTTTCTGCCTTCTCCAGCAAAGAAAGTACATAATACAGAAAGGGAAAGCAAACAGTGGCGAAGGACAAGGCAAGAAGATGGGAGGACAAAACAGGCCCAAATGCTAAAAATGTTTCTGCTGTGACCTCAGAGCCAAAAATCGGTAAGTGGTGAGACTGGCAAATAAATGAAGTTGGAGGACACTGATGGCCAAACGTTACACAAATCAAATTAGGTAATAATTTCACTCTTGTAAGTCAAACAACACAGGCCTCAGTTTCTCAGTAGCTGGGTTCTAGACAGGTTTTAGGGCTCCAATTCACCTGAATTCTGTTCTGTCCCAAAACCTATGAGCTCTTGCCTCTGCTAACTGCATACCCTTAAGTCAGATCAGACAGGGTTGTCTAATTGACACACAAAACTTTCATCAGTTCAAGGCTGTCCTGGGAAGCTTCATGAGACACTGTCTCAAAAAAAAAACGTCTAGTAAAAACTTAATAGAGAATACTCTAATAGCTAATACAGCAGTACCAGCATGCAGTATCACTCTTTACGTCCATTTACTGTACTCCAAAGACAATGCAAATAAATGAAGGAGCTGCATTTCTGATAAAAAAAAAAAAAGGATTTCTAAATCTTCATTAGTAAAGTAACTTAGACTGCACTCCAGAGTTCATTTACTTTAGATTCTGAAAATATCGTAATTACAAAGAGAACAGTCAGAAAAAAAGGATACTTAAAGAAAGCATTGTTAATAAATTAGAACATTACAGGAGCAAATCAAACTCCAATTTAAGTCAAATTTTAAAAGCTTATGTGACTGTTCACAAATTTCATTGATAGTCTATAATTATAAGCAGAATAATTCTAGATATTTTTATTGATTTTGCCATATCACCTTCCTTGTGCTTATTTATCAGAGTATGTATTATTTTTCTACAATATCTAAGCATATTTTTTAAAAATGTGCAGCCACTCATAGATGTAATAATTGCCCACTCAATCGCACAGAAAAATGCAAAATATTGCACAATATTAACATTTGCCTTCATATTCACTTTATATTCTACCGGTGCAGAGGCAATGAGGGTGGGTGTATATATATCCCTGCAATTCCGTTCCATCTTATAGCTCTGTGGCACTTTATAAAGAGTTTTCTTAATTTCACATATAAATCATGAAAACTCCCTTTTCTCCATTTTCTAGATAAACTCCATGGCACAACAATTATAGCCATTTTTATATGCTAACTTTGCTAAACAAACATTGTACCTCAATTCTACTAAAGGCCCAATGCATCAGTACCTCCCCAGGGAAGCTCTTCCATGCAGCAGTGCGCCGCTGCTCTTCAGGAACAGAAGTTCCGTCTGCTGAGTGCGTGCCTACCCATATGCAGACACCTCTCACTCTAACTCAGCCAACTAGACCATAGCCTTCTCTTTTTTTGTTTTTGAAAACTATCCACCTTTATGAATATATGATTACAGTGCCTGCTGTGCAGCCCTGCTAATAGAAAAGCATTTACATAGCTATAATTTATTGCACGTCTGTACTTGAAATAAAAAACTTCCGTATTAGTAATAAAATATAACTACCTGTAGTGAATTTCACCATGCTCACAGCAGTTCTCTGGTTTCTTATTTAGCATATACAGTGGACTTACATATATACACTTGTCACAACATTGTAATAGTAAAATACTGGAAAGTTTTCAAATGTCTTTTAATAAGGGACAGTTAAGTAGATTGTGATACATCTACATAGTCAAATACTACACAGTAATTAAAAAATGAATAGGCTTTTATTTAACTTAAACAATCCCCAATATATTTCTTGGTTGGGAAATTAAAACTCAAGTAGTACATATAGTATTCTATTTATGTAAACATGTAAATTTTATTTACATACAATATAGTGCAGGTATGCATGTATGCTTCACATATTTAATTTATATACACACATAAAGAACATCTCTGGGGCCACAGAGATAGCTCAATGGTCTAAGCACCCGCCTCGGCAAACACAAGCACCCAGTTTCAGTCCCCAGCACCACATCTTAGCCAGCCCCGGGAGTACCGAGCCAGCCACCAAGACAGGTGTGGTGGTGTGGTGGGGTGCACGCCTGCCTCAGCCCTGGAAAGGCCGAAACAGCAGGATCACTACAAGTATGGGCTGCACAGTAAGACCCTTTTTTAAAAGAGAACATCTTGGGCCAGCAAGACCGCTCACTGGTCTAAAGCTCAGACTTAGGCAAGCACAAGAGACCATGGTTCAATCCCCCTCACCACATGCCGTGCCAGCTCCACCCTCAGGGCACGCAGAGCAGTCAAAAAAAAAAGACCATATCTAAAGGGATTATAATGCACCTCTAAGTAAGGGAAGTGGATGTTGAGAAAACAAAACAAAAACTTTTTCATTATCTTCTCTTCTGATTTTAAATTCTACATTACATATCCTTTTCTTTCTTTTTTTGGACAAGGTCTCACTACACAGATTGGACTCGTAGTGATCCTCCTGTTCCCAGCCTCCCCCGCACTGGAATTAACAGGTGTGTGCCCAGACCTGGACGGCTGCTGGTTCAGTGTGCCTGGGGGGCAAAGCTGGGCGGCAGGGCACGCGGTACTGGAGAGCGAACAGCCCTGACCTTGTGCTTGCCGAAGCAGGCAGATACAGGCCGAGCTATCTGGCTGGCCCTAAGTATCTATTTAAAACTAAACTTTAAAACGATTGATGAGTCAATAGTCACACACAAAGGTTCTGTGGATAAGACCTGGGTTTAAGTCCTAGTTATGCCACTTACTAGTATTTAATTTATGTAAGTTCCCCAGGCTCTAGGTTCCTTATCTGTAGTATGTAATAACAGTTACTCTGAAAATTAAATTGAATCAAGTATATAAAACAATCAATACAATGTTTTAATTTGTTCCTTTTTTCAGTTGTTTATACTTTTCCTCTTCTTAATTTCTTATACATTTCATTTTTCTTTCTTCAAATTTTACATGCATATATCTGGTAACATGAATAACTGGTTAGAAAACAATATTATGTATTACAACAAATACTGTGAAATTAGTATTACTTTGTTAAGTGAAATTCTGTATCACTTGTACTTTTTTGTTTTAATTCTAATTTGTACTCTCATTAAAAAATTCAAAAATATAAAAATCAATCAACACAGTGCCCAGAACTAATTATTTAATGTTGTCATTTATATAATACTTCAGACTTAAGGTCACAAAATTATGGCCATTGTTATTTTTCTCATTTTGACTTATTTATTTTCACTAGTAATTTTGCTAGTTTTTCCAAATACATGTGGCATTCAGTTATTTCTGACAATTTTATAACCAGTAGAGATTGGCTGGACCCTAAAGAATCAGTTACCTTCTCCATTACACTGTAAGCTTTTTCACCCTAAGATTGAAATGGCAGGTACTTTATTAAATATTTGTCAACTAAGTAACTGAATATCACAAAGTTTAATGAATATTTTGCAAAAAAAAATTAAGTTTAAAGATTTTGAAAACAAACCAAGTAAACAGTGTAAATATGAAGTTGAACCCTTAGGGAGACACTGCGTGAATGTGACACAGAACACAATCACTATGAATATCCAGCACTCAGATTAGATTAGTTCAGAGATGCCAAATAAGCACCTCCAACAAGAGGGCAAAAACAGTCGATGATAATGCAGAGGTAAAAAGTCAGAAGCAGTGCTACATCTCCCACAAAACCTCTGGAATCAAGCAAACATAATCAATTATAGTACAACTTTTAAAGATATTAAATGCATAGCTCAGTCTCCTGGATGACAGTAAGTTCTAACCCTATTGACATGAAAAGGCAACGCCTGAAATTCATGCACATTGAGCCACATTGATGGGTATAAAAATTAATACTCAATTATATCTTTATCTTAACAATAAATTTGAATTCTTTATTTCCCCTAGCATATAGCCAAATAAGTTTCTTCAGCCTCCATACTTGATAGCACTTTACACATAGCTCTGATGCAATATTGATCATACCCTATCATAATTACTTATGTTCAAATCCTCCGCTCAGTTCTCATGAGGACAGAAGGGGAGTCATTAATGATCATTTTAACTTGAGGGCTACCACTGTGTACAATAGGAATTCCGTGTTTGTGGACAAGAACAAAAGAGGGCGGAAAGAAAGGAAAAGAAGACTTCACTCTTCATGATTGTCAAGGATTTGTATCACTCTCCAGTGAATTTAAAGTGATCCCCATATTCTCTACTACCAACAGCCAGGGCTGCAAAGGAGTCCATGGAATGGGATATAATCATAAGTGCTTTGGGCTCTTTATATGAAAAGCATTTAGAAATTCCAAAGGTCCTATAAAAATTATATCTTGGTCACCAAAGAAACCCTCCCAACATGACTGCCTTTTTTCCAATACCATATCAAAGCTCACCCACACTGAGCTCAGGTGCATCCCAGAAAACAGATTTCTCCATTGACACAGGCAAAGCAACCAAACAATTAGAGCCTGGCCGCTTCAGAAGCAAATCTTTCCTGAAAGACAACTCTTGTCTCTGAAGGATAGGTCCACATTAAAGAGAAGATACACTACACAACTATTCCTATTTTATTAACTTACTGGCTTAATAGCTTGCATCAATTTAAAGCATTTCATCTATAATGAGCAAACTGTAGGAAAGCTAAGTGCACTAAATCTTTCACGAGACCTGTAAGTATTTTTTGAACTCTTAGCGGTTTGCACTTAATGCTTTATTTTAAAATCAGATTTAATCATTTCATATAACTAGTAGCTCTTCATAAAGATGGATGTTGTCTGACCTCTACATCCATTATCCCTGATCAGAGCAGCAATGAATTGTGATGCCATTTAAACCACTAACATAGCACTCTATGATCCAATTAATAGGCGACTCTGAGAACACAATTTTCCAAAATGACTATATTGCTCTCACTTCCTACTCTTAAATATCTAAGACACTAATTGAATGTCCATACCATTTTATTTATAGAGCTTTCTCAAATAATTTCCCAATAAAACCACATTTTCATTCCTACTTCCCACAAAACCTCTTTGTTGGTTCTATTTTGAAGACTTAACAGAGATATACATTTAAAACTCAGTCAATAAAACAAAAATCACTTTTATGATACTCAGAGACCTATACAACATATAGTAACTAAATATTATTTTATAATAACTGGAACAGAAAACAAAACTTAAAAAGTAAAACTCAATTAGATAAAAAAGTATGTAAGTATGTATTTATGTACTTTGTGAATTACCTAAAACATTTAACATTAGTTTTCACCTACCATGTCACAACCTCTTGGAGAACAGTATTCGGAGTATAAAGCCAATCATATAAATCACTAAAGCAAAACATATAGTGAAGAAGAAGCCATATTATAGCATCAGTAGTGGAGAGGCAGACATAGAACCCAGGAATTGAAAATAGTCACAGCACAGATTTTCTTTCACAGAAGATTAGCAGATGCTAACATGAACACTTATAAAGTTTTCCATTGAGAAGCATCCCATTCCATACTTTCCCCCAAGAAGTTCATTTTATTGGACACTAATGACAAAGTGTCTCCTCATTCTGAACCAAAAGTCTACCTTGTAAATCTTCCTGTAGGCCATGCCTATTTGTGTCCTTCCAGATATTCCTAGTTTTTCTTTAACAGGCCTTGGCCTTCCAGATAAGAAGAAAATGAATATATGTCCCTTGGTCATATTTGCTAGAGGCTACCGATCTTTTCTACATGCTCAGCACCATCAGCTTTCCTTCACCTAATTCAAAGATCATCATCCCAATCTCTTTATTCTCTGAGTGAAATTTAGTCTGCCAATATATCTACTGAAAAATGGTACTTAAAATTAGAAATCATATCCCACATATTATTATCAGCATTTACTTAGGAGGAAGAAACTTTGCTTTGTTCATTCATTTGTCTGTGACAGGGTATCACATGGAATTCAGGGCTAGCCTTGAACTTACCATTATAGCCCAGGCTGACCTTAAACTTAGGGTAATCTTCCTCCCTCAGTCTCCTCAGTGCTAGGATCTCAGGTGTGCACCACCACACTTGACAAAGAAACAGGTATGAAGAAAGAACCAAACTCAAGACCCTTCTGTCTCCTAAGGAAAATGTCCAGAAGAACAAAATCAGTATTATGATAAGAATCAGACCTAGTGCCACATCCCCATAACCCCAGCACTATGGGAAGCTGAAGAAGAATGACTACAAGTTAAAGTCTAGCATAGGCAGCTTAGCAACTCAGTGAGACTCTGTCTCAAAAAATTTCAAGTTTATTTAAAACTTTGTTAAGGGTTTAAAGCACCTGCAAGAAGGTGCAGAGGCTAAGGGTTCAATCCCTGGACCTGCAGTGCCAGCCCTGCCCCCGGGGCACAATGAGACAGCAATTGAGACTGGGCATGGTGGCACAGGTCTTGGGAAGCTGTAAACAGGTGGATCACTAGGAGTCCGATCTAGTAGAGAGACCCTGACCACCCTTCCCTAAAATACAAAAAAAAAAAAAAAAAAAAAAAAAAAAATTGTTAAGGCTGGCCAGATAGCTCAGTGGACTGCACAGGGACCAGGGTTCAAGCCCCAGCAAGCAATGCAGCTCGCATCCCTGGGGCACACTGAGACAGTCATTGCGACTGAATGTAGTGGGGCACAGCAGTAATCCCAGCGTTCGGAAGGCTGAAAGCAGGAGGGTCACTGCAAGTCGGATCTGCGTGTGTAGTGAGACCCTGTAAGCCCTGTAATAAATACATAAAAAATAAAAATTTGTTAAGGCTTAGGAATGTAGTTTGGTGCAAAAGTCCTGTCAAATCCCCAATACCACAAAAAAAGACAATAAGAAAAGTGGAAGAAGGATAGTGAGCATGGACAACATCATCAAGCTATTCATTTTGAAAGAAGTTAATATATGCTAGTTTACAACCTAAATTATCTGAAGTAATGGTAATACTAATAAAATATGACCAAAACTCTAAATTTACAATAAGTATAGTTATATGAAGAGTAATAATATCCTTTAAAATAAGTTACTTATAATCTCATCTAAAATATCAAATGAAATTTTAAAAAATGCTAGTTGTAATTAAAACTTTAGCTTCCCTGGCGATTATACCATTGACACAGTTTAAGCATTCTAGGAATGAAACATTTGATGCAATTAAGGAATCCTACTAAAAAAAATAGTCTGTAAAACAGAGATAATATGGGACTAAGGAATGGCTTATTAATAACTCATTCCATTCTGAGTATAATAAGTACAGCTATTATAATTTCAAGTCACTGGTGGCTGAGCTCAAAAAGTTAAAATGCTGCCACTCAATCTACCTTAAGAATCCAGATCTAATCAGTAGTCACTGCCTGTTTCATTGTTTGAATTACAGAATGATTTTAAGCCCAAAAGAATTTAGATGGGGGGGGCCGGTAACTGCCAGAGCCAGAACTTGAGTCCAAAATTTGTGTTATACTTTAACAGATCCTTCAAACATTTGGAAACAGCTGCCTTACCCTACCTTGCTGCTCTAACCGTTCTTCTTTTCAAGACAGATTCCTTCAATGATTTCACTGACTCAATGCAGGGAGGATTCCAGAACAAAGTCCTGTGTAAGTCACCTCAGGACATTCAGACACATTCTTTTGTGTCTCAAGGGCCAGCTTGGGCTATGTCTTGAGGGGAAAAATAACTGGATACATGAAGATTACCCTACCCCCAAGAAGATTAGAGGGAGGAGCTATTAATTAAAGCTAAAATGAAAAGCTTTTGGGTTCAAAGGATACTACCAAAAAAAAAAAGATACTACTAAGAAAGTGAAAAAAAAAAATCTAAGATACAAATATTTGCAAATCAAATATCTGAAAAAGGTCTGAGGTCGAAAAATCCTACTAGTTAGAACTTAAATAATAAAGAACTTGAATGGCTATTTCTGCTAAGGAGATACACAAATGGCTTCACTAACCCATATCATATTAAAAGAGATGCCACGCATCATCCCTTATCAGGACTTCTTTTTCACTAGTGCTGCTGATCAACCTCGGAGCCTTGTACATGGTAGGCAAGGGCTCTGTCCCCAAACCTCAACCCCAACTCTTGATCAGGAAGATGCAACTCACTAGCACAGATACCATTTTAGACAAACTAGAAGAGCTGCAGTCAAAACGAAAAGCAGGGCCAAGAAGATAGCTCAATAGAATAAGCGCTTGCTTGGCATGTGCAAAGGCCTGAGTTCAATCCCCAGTTCTGCCAAAAAAAAAAAGATGAGCAATAACACAAGTTGTGGTGAGAAGTATAGCGAAATAGGATGCCTAGAATAGAAAAAGACACAATAACTTTGGAAGGATTAGGCTGTTTCTTCAAAAGTTAAGCATACAGTTATATAACCAGCAACTTCACTCCTAGGGATCGTATGTACCCAAAAAAATAAAAAATATATGTCCACAAAAAAACTTGCTTACAGATTTTCATAGCCACATTATTCAGAATATCAAAGAAGGAAACAACTCAAGGGACCATCCCCTGATGAATGGGTGACTAAAATGTAGTATACCCATAAAATTAAATTTTATGTGGTTATAAAAGAGAATGAAGTATGACTACATACAATAGAAATAAACCTTGAAAAATCATGATAAATTATATCAGCCAGACAGAGCCATATATGATTCCATTTAGATGAATTTCCAATAAAAGACAAATACACAAAGGGAGAAAGTTCAATCCTGTTTGCCAGAGGTTGAAGGAAAGTGAGAACAAGGAATGACTGTTAATGGGTGTAGAGTTTTGTTCTATGGTGATAAAAATGTTCTAGTGCTGGGGGTGTAGCTCAAAGGTAAGTGTTGGTCTAGCATGCACTAGACCCTGAGAAAGAGAGTGAGAGAAAGCAAGATAAAATAGGAAAGAGGAGGAGTAAGAGGAAGGAGAGGAAGGAAATGAAAACAAATAAAGGGGCTGGGGAGATGGCTCAGTAGAATAAGCACTTCCCTGGCAAGTGCAAGGGTCTGAGTTCAATCCCCAGTTCTGCAAAAAGAAAAAAGAAAGACAAAGGGAAAGAGATAGAAACAGGAAAGAGAAAAAAGAGGAGGAAGGAAGGAAGGAATAAACGGAATGGATGGAGAAAGGGAAGGAGGAAAGATAAAAAGAAAGAAAAAAATAAAGAGGAAGAGAAGAAAAAGAAAGAGGAGAGGAAGAAGAAAAACCTGAAGGAAAAATGTTCTAGAATTGGATAACAGAGCTGGGCATGGTGGCATGTTTCTGTGGCCCTAGCTACACAGGAAGCTGAGGTGAAAGGACCACCAGAGACCATGAGTTTGAGAGCAGCCTGGGCAGCATAGTAGGACCACTTCAAATTTAAAAAGTATTCCTGTGTCCTACCCAATCAAAAAAGAAGGGGTGGGGATACAGTTCAGCAGCACAAGCACCTGCCTGGCAAGCACAATTCAATTCCAGATACCAAAAATATATAAATAAATAGAGGAAGTTAACTTGGTAATTACTATTGGGAATTAGTGTTTATTTTCATAAATATCAAATTTTATTATCATAAACTAAACACTAAAATTTTTGAAAGACTAAAAGAAATGCTAATTAGACTTCCATGAAAAATTTCAAAAGAAAAATATTTTCCTTCTTCCTGAAATCTCAGCAAGTTAAAAACTGAATTCCCTAGATAGACTAGATGTGAGAGTCCCTATGGTAGGTTTAGTAACAGCCAACAAACTTGAGAAAATTAAAGTAACTTAAGAATCTGAGGCTCAAGCTGGGGAAATAGCTCAGCGGTCTATGCACCTGCCTGGAAAATGCAAGAACGGAGTTTGTTCCCCAGTATTACATACTGCACTGGCTTGTGCCCTGCTGCCCACTGAAACGCAACAATGTGGCTCACGCCTGGAATCCCAGCAATGGGGAGGCGGAGACAAAAGATGAAGATGAGAAAGAGGAACAGGAAGAGGAAGAATCTGAGGCTCAGATGTACTGCCTTGGGTAAATGGTGTAAACGTTTAAACAGTTAATATGGCTAAGTAAAGGGTTAATATTTACTAGGTTTAGATCAAAGAATAAGATAATTGGAGCTGAGAGTAGTGGTGCATGCCTATAATCCTAGCACTGCAGGAGGCTGAAACAAGAGGTCTGCATGTTCAAGCCCCAGCCAGATAAATTAGTGACTTAATCAAGGCTAAAATAAAAGCAAACCAAGTATATATGGCTCACTGTAAAAGCCCTAGGTTTATAATTGGCAATAAGGATTTATTTTAGGGGATTTACTTATTTATTTTTTGAGTACTATATTAGAAATTGAACTTTGATCCTCTACCACTGAGCTACACCCCCTGTACTTTTTACATATTATTTTTCTAGGGACTGGGGAGATGGCTCAGTGGAATAAGCACTTCTCTAGCAAGCGCAAAGGCCTGAGTTCAATCCCCGGTTCCGCCAAAAAAAAAAAAAAAAAAAAACATATTATTTTTCTGAGGCAGCCTCTTACTAAATTCTTTGGGCTGGTCTTGAACTTGTGATTCCCCTCCCTCAGTCTTCTGAGGAGCTGTGATTACAAGTGTACACCACCACATCCAGCTTGTTAACAGTTTTTTGTTTGTTTGTTTTTAGTACAGAGTCTACAGGGTCTCACTACACAGGTGAACTCAGTGATCCTCCTGTTTTCAACCTCCCAAATGCTGGGATTACAGGCATGCGCCACCACACTCAGTCTCGACACCCCAGGGGCAGGGCCAGCACAGCTTCTGGGAATCAAACCCAAGTCCCTGCACCTGCCTAAGTAGGCGCTTTAGTCCGCTGAACTATCTGGCCAGCCCTTAACAGTATTTTTAAATCAATTTTCTTTCAGTATAGGTAGTACATCGGGACTCATAGTGATCCACCTGTGTTCAGCCTCCTAGGAGCTGGGATTCAGGCACATGCCACCACACCCAGTCTCAATAGCCTTCTCAGCGCACCCTAGGGGCCAGGCTAGCATGGCACACCAGGGATCAAACTCCAGTCCCTTGTGCCTGCCTTAAAAGGTGCATTAGTCATTGAGCTATCTGGCCAGCCCTTAGGGTCTCACTACGTAAATCGGACTCATAGTGATCCGCCTGTGTCCAGCCTCCCAAGAGCTGGGATTCAGGCACATGCCACCACACCCAGTCTCAATCACCTTCTCAGCGTACCTCAGGGATCAAACCCCTGGCCTCTGCATCTGCCTAAGCAGGCACTTTAGTTCACTGGTAAATCAAATTTTCAAATCAACCTATCTTCATCAATAGAAAATTTGCTTTTTTCTTTGTTCCTAATGTAACATCACATTCTGATTGATATTCACACTGACATTAGTGGTTATTAAGAAAGATAATTTTATGTAGTCCATTATATGTAGAAAAGGTATTTTAATTAATTATTAAAGTCACTGCTGTTCACCTTACAAACCTTTCTTCAGTAAAACAATTTCAGGTCAATAAAACTGCAGGAACCTGTAGGGTAATTAACTTCTCATGCACTCTATAATTTATTTTAGTTAATAAACCAAGAGTGGGGATATTAATATAATTTAACAGTTAGTTGCCCATTCTTCACATTCTAGAACTCTAAAACGGATCCAAGCAAAACACAATTAGCCTCACTGATACATACTGGAGTTCAGCAGAAAGAAAACCATGTTTTTAAAGCATAGCAATTTATCAATGCCAAGAAAGGAAGCAATTAATTTTATGTCATATTTTCCACTTTTAAGCCTCTATTACCACCAGGGAAATTATTTCTCAATATCCAGCAACTACATGTTTGAAATCCTATCCAGGATCATCAGGTAGGTAAGAGGAGAAAGTGCCGCAAGGTCACATCTTCTTTTTCAGGACACTTCCCAAGTCTTTCTAAGGATAAGATCTGGCAGATTCACAACATAAGGCAACACTATCAGAAAAGCATGTTCCAGGCCAGTCAGATAGCTCAGTGGACTAAAGCACCTGCTTAGGCAGAGCCCAGTAGCCAGGGTTTGATCCCTGGCATGCCAGGCTGGTCCCACCAGAGGCACACTGAGACAGAGATTGAGACTGGGCATGGTGTATACACATGCCCTGTAATCCCAGCATTCGGGATGCTGAAAACAAGATCACTATGAGTTGGATTTACATAGTGAGACCCTGTAGACCCTGTAATAACTACATTAAAAAACAATAAAAAAAGAAAAGCCTTCTTCAATCTCCCCTGCATCAGCATAAGCTTCTTTCTTCTGTCTTCAAGGAGTACAGAGATATCATAAGTATCACTCTTTCTATAGTCATCTTTTTGAGTTTTCATTAGAAATCACATTAATTTTAGCAATTGTCATTACCTCTTCATTTGCTGTCATCACAAAATAACATTTATAGAGAAAAATGTAGGTAGTGTCTGTATGGAAAGGGCTAACTATACAAGCAATGATTCATAAAGGAAAAGATTAAACTTCAAATTGTCTTAATTTCTATAAAGCAAAAAATCATCCCAGGGGATGCGGTGTAGCTCAGTAGAAGAAAACGACCATAAAGCCCCAAGTGTAGTCCCCAGCACCACCAAAAATATTAAATAAATAAAACAAAAAAGCCAGGAGCAATTAAGTGAAAAGGTCATTTCAGGAGAAAGGCCTCATAGGACAAGCAAAAGGTTAGCATTTTTACTGCATCAAGAGTTACCAGTGTGTGGCCAGGACAGGGTCCCCAGCACTGCCCCATAGAAGAATTTGCTTACGCCCTGGAAAGATTACTCTCTGGTCCCAGCTTGGTGCAGCGTTGTCTGCTTCAGTCCTTTGTCCCATTTGTTCTCTTCTTTCCAAACCCTATTTGACTCAGAGTTCAGATAAACAGGCAGTCAGACTTTTCTAGATCTCAAACTTTCTCCAAGACCTGGCCCCTGAATGTGGTTTACCACCTTCCATGGTAGCCTACAGGCAAGTATTAACCTGCCCCAGGCTCCAGGGATACCGTCTCCAACTCTTCACCACCAGAGTCCTGCACACTGGCTCCTGCTTAGGCTAAGAAAACAGAGACCAAACAACTGAACACTGATCTGAAAAAAGACAGAGATTATGCTGAGTGGCTACAGGGGAGCCATTCTGTAGGGCAAACACTTCATAATGTTCCAGCAGAAAAGTTTTGAACATCCCAAACATAAAATGTTGGTATATATCTGAGGTGTAAAGGCAATTGCTCTTATCTAATCATTATACATTGTCACATGTATTGAAATGTTACACTGTACCACATAAATATGTATGACAACTATGGGTCAATTAAAAATTTAAAAAAACTTTTTAAGTTAAGTGTCCAATATAAAAACCATCAAGTTCCAGCTAAGGAATTGTGGTGAGTCTAGAATCCAAGTCTAAGTCATCTGTCTGGCTCTAGTCTGTGTTCCTATCCACTGCCTGCTATCCTCAGACTGTTTAATGACATGAGACAATGCTTATAACTCACATATTCAAGTACTTACTAACTACATGCTATTCACTATACATATGGAAAAATTTTAAATTGCATTTGTAGCAAACATCACAAATGGAGGATAACTGTAAGAAGAGCCTGACAGTTAAGGTTTGTCCTAGACAAACTAGTCAGAGGCAGTCTTCCTGGGAAAACACTTGACCTAAGATACGAAGGATAAGCAAGAATAACCAAAGAAAAAAGGTAAGAGCAAATCCAGCAAGGGGAGGAGCACGGGCAAAGTCTCTGTGGTAGGAAGAAAAATGGTGCAAAAAAGACTAAAAATGAGCCAGTGTGTAGTAAACATGCCCAGTTTGCCTGAAAAACAATTTCAGGTGAGGATTTTTGTCCTGGTATAAATAATACCAGGTATAAAAGTGTTCACTTCTACTATCAAAACATATCTTATTTTGAAAAAGTATGTGGTCACTGGACTTTGAGATGACAAATTAGGTGACCAATTAGACACAACTATACCTTGTTCCTAGGCTTTGTCATTTGATGTGTCAGGAGTCTTTCAGTGTTTCTATGGAAACAAACACCCTACCCTACCCCTTTATTCTAAGAATACAGAGGAGCTATGATGGGTTCTAATCTGGGTAGAAGGGTGAATAGCATAATCAAAATTTTATTTTTAAAACTCCTGCTTCAGAGCAACAGATGGATGGGAATGTTTAAAGGATAAGAAGAATACCTTTGGGGCTGGCCAGATAGCTCAGAATACTAAAGCATCTGCTTAGGCATGTGCAGGGACTGGGTTCGATCCCTGGCGAGCTATGCTGGCCCCGCCCCAGAGGCATGCTGAGAGGGGGTGACTGAGCATGGTGGCACGCCTGTAATCCCAGTGCTTTGAAAGGCTAAAAACAGGTAGGATCACTATAAGTCTGATCTGTGCAATGAGACCCTGTAGACCTTGTACTAAATACATTTTTAAAAAAAGAAAGAAAGAAAAAGGAAAAAATGTAATACCTTTAGGCCAGTTAGGAAGCTACTACATGAAACTGAGCACGAGATAATCATTGCTTGTTTGAGGATGACAGAGGTAGAGACAGAAATAAAACCTTGCATTTATTTGATATTTGGTATGAAAACAAAATGAACATTAACTGATGATTATCTGGATTCAAAGGTGGTGGCGCATGCCTGTAATCCCAGCACTCAGGAGGCTGAGACAGGAGGATTGTTGTGAGTTCGAGATCAGCCGGAGCTACAAAGTGAGCTTAAGGCCAGCCTGAACTGCATAGTGAGACCCTGTCTCAAAAAAAAAAAAAAAAAAAAAAAAAGGAAGAATGGCAGGTGCCAAGGACAAGGTCACGATTTCTTCTTTGCAACCTGGGTAGAAGGAGGTTAAGATTCGCTCACAGACTTGCATGGGCTAAATGTGTCTTACATCTATGTGGATCTCAGACCCCCTATGAAGGTGTGAGCATGAAGTAATGGGGAAAGCTTTGGGCCCAAAAACCTGTTGATGGCTCTACATTTGGTGGGCGTTCCTCCTGTGCATAGCATCCATATCCTGCAGGACACTGGAGGTGGTCAAAACCAAGTCCTCCTCAGCTGGCCACATGAGGCTAGGTGAATCTGAGCACATTTAGCACGCTGCTGTTCCCTACAACTCTCTAGTGCTTTACATTTGCCATTCATACAAAATTTTCATATACAGGTTCATTTAAGCCCTCAATTTAGTCCGATATAATCCTTTAAGAAACTGAGGCAGGACTTTACTTATATACTGCGCGCAGAGAAGACTGTGTCATCCTACCACCTCTCACACATATCCAGTTTGCAAGAGATTTTATTAAGTGCTAGAAGAAATAGTTACCATCTAATGAGGTCCTACTATGCGCCCGGAAATGTAAAAGAAAAGGGGCGGGGCTTGCAATTCTCAAACCTCTAAGGCTTCGTTGCTTTTCCCACACGCAGACTTACCCTATAAAAAGTTGACTTCCAAGCTTTCGAAAAAGTTCACAAGCACGGAGTAGAGGAGAGATGTGGAGAACCCGGCCCGCCATGGGCCGCCCCACACACCAGACAGGAGAAAGTGGGGTCCCAACGGCCGGGCCAGCGGAGACCCGAGCAGGGACCCGCGGGCCTCGGCCCGTTCGCCCGCGCGTTGCCATAGCAACGGCTCGCTCGCCGCTGGCCGCCCGAGCCCTCCGAGGAGCAGCGCAGCCCGAGCGGAGACCCGAGCGGCCACTACCCGGGCAGACAGCGGGGGAGCTGACCCCGGAGGCGCGCACACCCTGTGCCCGTCGTCGCCACGCCGGGACCTGGAGAAACTATCAGGCGACCGGCAGGCGGCGCCGGGAGGCGGACGGGGGCCGCGCGGGGACAAAGCGCCGGCCGGAAGGAAGCGCCTTTCCTCGCAAGAAAGAAGCACCCGGGGTCCACGTGCGCCGGGCCGGCCGCCCCTTCTCGGGAAAACCCTGACTGGCCGGCAGAGAAGCAGCCATATGTTCTATGAAGTTAAAGCTTCATAGCAATGTCATCACAGGCCAGTAGTCTCATCGAGGGCCAAGGCCTGGGCGCCCAGCCACTTGGACCCGGGGCTGCAAACCCTGCCTGCGGTGCTGCGGTGCGCGCCGAGGTGGCCTGAAAAGGCAAAACAGTGGTCAGAGCAAGGGTACGGTGGCTGCCCCCTCAGATGCCCTAGAAGACTCCTGATGGGTCAGGTCACACATTCCAGAAATGGGCATAAGCCACCGACTTCCGTGGCTCCGTAAGTGTGTGTGCAGACTGCCAAGGAGCCTAAAGCTGCGGCTCCAGCTATACGCCGATGTGCCCACCGACCGGACCTGGAGTGGCTTCTGTGGACCGGCGTCGTGGTCTCTAACAGCTGTGGGGAAGACTCAGCTCTCCTTATACTAGCCTCACTATTTAAGGCAGGTGTTCTCTAAAATTAACTTGATAGTAACTTGGTAGAGCAGGTTGATCCGTTTTATTGTTTACAAGTAGGTATTCATTTAGTAATTGATCCTGCCCTCTTCGTCAGAAGCTAAAAATGGCTATGATGGAAAATTGGTAACTTCAGTTTTGAACTTTTTTTTTTCAAGTACAAATAGTGCCCACCAATGTCTTATGCTATAAAAATTAGGGATTTTGGCCGGATATCATTCTAGAGAAATGCAGTGCAGAATTGTTTAACAAGGGTCTGGAACAGACAGCAAAAATTTTTTTCTCAGCTTCTCTCTATCTTGTCCCCATGGAAAGATGGAATTGCCATTTATCCAACCATGAATGTTAGTGCCACAATGTCTAAAAGAGAAGATAAACTCTACCATCTGCTTCATTGAACTGTAACAAACAACCATGAAGCCTTTCACGCTCCAGACTCTCTTCAAGAAGAAACTTTCAACTGTTAACATTCTGATACCTAAGAAGGTCTGGTTTGGAGAAACTACAGTTATGGAGAGTTATTTGAAGAACAAGCAGAGGACGGATCCTCAGAGTGCCAAACCTGTCCACCTATTACCAAGCCTAGCTACATAGGAGAGACATCTAAGGAGTTATTTTGATTTTGCTTTATTTTGTGTGTAAATACAGATTGACAGGCTACACTACCAGAAATTTGATTGAACATATTCCATTAAGCCATTTTAAAAGAAACTCAGGTGAACGAGAACAAGTCAAATTAAAAGCCACTAGAGTAGGATTTAATCTAGGTTAAGCAAAAATAAATTAATAATAATAATAATAATAATAATCTAGGTTAAGCCAAACCATCCAAAAGCTGTTTGTTTGTACCCCTTTGTCTTCACTCTTGCCTATACAGAGCCAGGCTTTAGCCTTTGTTAGGGTTTAAATATGAAGTGTTCTCCAGAGACTCATGTATGGAGGGGAATTTTGATTTGCAAGGTGGCAATGTTCAGCAAAGGAGCTAAGGAAGGTGCCAGCCTTGTCAATGAATTAGTTCTTAATGAGCTCCTGGCTGAATGGGCTCTGGGGAGTTGAGGACAGTTGGAGGAGGTTGTATTTTGCCCCTGGTGTGTTTTGCTCCCCTTCCTCTCCTTCCTGGCAGCCGTGAGGTAAGCTGTTTCCCTCCACCACACCCTTCCTCTCTGATGAGTCCATCTTAGATCTCTAACTGACCATGGAGTGAAACCTCTGAAACTGTGTACAAAAGTAAAGCTGCATAGCAACAAAAATCTAATGAATATAGCCATATTCTATTGGATTGTATTAAGAAAAGCTGTTTGGAAAAAAAAATACTGCTTTTCATAAGAAATACTCAGGGCATCTCTTCATTTACTAGAGGACATTTTAAGAATCCTGTTTATATTCAGCAGCAGAATCTTACCAAATGGTCCAGTCCAGATTTTTTTCAGACATTAGGGACTATCATTCACCAAAAGAGGAATATAATTATTAGGTGGCACAAACATACATCAATCAAAAATATGCCCTCTATTGTCATCCACTACCTTTGTACCTATGTAGTCAATAACTGAATCAAGTTTTATAAAGCGTTACTAAAACTATATTCTATAGACATTTTATCTTTTTTTTTTTTAAGGTTATTTTCCACCCATTAAATGGCTCATGGACCACTGAGTTGCAAGCTGCACTTGAGAAAACAACAGTACAATCTTTTGTCTTTTTCTGGAAACTAGCTCTGGGCCCTCAGACAAGTTAACCAGGCCATCTGGATACAGACAATTGCTCCAACAGTAGGTTACCTGACTCATAGCAAGCCAATAACATCACTCTCCCAAGAATTTGGAATTAGGACTGAGCGATTCCATTCTCTCTGCAGGTAGCTAACATGGACACGCTTGGCATCATTAACATAGTAAATGAGGATCTCTCCACAGATGCTTTTTAACCATGTGGCTTGGAGAATTGTAGAAAAAAAAAGGTTTATGGAAAAGACCAGAAAGGATGAAAAACATCTATAGAGGAAAAAAAAATGGCTAAAATAATTCAGCTTGCCATCTCTGGTCACAGTATGTATTTTCCAAAATAAGTTGCAATCCTGCCTTCAAAATCCATTATAGAGCCGGGCGTGGTGGCACATGCCTGTAATCCCAGCACTCGGGAGGCTGAGACAGGAGGATTGTTGTGAGTTCGAGACCAGCCTGAGCTACAAAGTGAGCTTAAGGCCAGCCTGAACTGCATAGTGAGACCCTATCTCAAAAAGACAAAAAAAAAAAAGAAAAATGCATTATAATATTTCCAGATCTTTACTGCAGTCTCTTTTGCTTAGCTAGTTCAAGTGGATGAGTTTCTGTTGCAACCAAAATAAATCTAACTAGGACCAGGGAGCTAGCTTAGTGGACTAAGAGCCTGCTTGGGCAAGTGTAGGGGCTGGGGTTTAATCCCTGATACCACGTGCCTCGCTGGCCCCACCCTCGGGCGTGCTGAGCCAGCCACCGGGACGGTGTGGTGGTGCTCACCTGTAATCCCAGAGCTGGGGAGGCTGAAAACAGGATCATTCTGCAGTCCAAGCTGCATAATGAGACTCCATACCAAATATTTTTTTTTAAAAACTAATAAATGAACCTAACTGTATTAGATTTATATGGCTTTTTTTTTTTTTTTTTAGAGAAGGGTCAAAGGGGTGTGCTAGACTGGGCTCATAGTGATCTGCCTGTTTACAGCCTCCTAATAACTGGGATTACAGTTGCATGCCACCATGCCCAGTCTCAATTGCTGTCTCAAAGGCCCTGGGATCGAACCCCGGACCCCTGCACCTGCTTGTAGGCGCTTTAATCTGCTGAGCTATTTGGCCAGCCCATATATGGCTCTATTTTTTAAATCCCAAAAATTGGTGACTTGAACAACAGAAATTTATTAGCTTGCAATTCTGTAAGTGAAAAGAGCAAAGCAGGGCTGATTCTGCTTCTTTGCCTCTTATGGCTTCTCCAGGCTTCCCTCAGTCCTTGGCTCCAAGCCCCTTCCTCCACCTTCAAGGTGAGCAACATTGTATCATTCTGACTATGCTTCAACACAACTTCCTCTAACACAACTGCCTCTAATTCTAATTGGAAGAGGTTGTAGGCTTTAAAGCACTCATGTGGTTAGGCGGGTGCCCAACCCCCAAAATACAGGACACCCTCCCCATCTCAAGGTCCTTAACTTACTATCTGTAAAGTGCCATTTGTATATAAAATTAACATGCTTACAAGCTCCAGGAATTGGAACGTGAGCATCTATGGGGAGACAGGCCTAGCACACGAATATCATCATTTTATGGCACACATAGGAAGAGAGGTTCATGCAAGAAAACTTATGTCTGACAGTCAGAAAAAAATGTTTCGCTTGAAAAGTTGGCATGTTTTTTCCCTATGAAGACAGTGAACTGTGAGATCCATCAAGTTTCCCTTTATACCAAGGGTCCCTGGAAAATAGGACTCAAATTTGCCGAGTCCTTCACACCATCTAAAACAATCTTACTTGTTTCTTTCCTCACTAGAAGTTAAGTGGAAAGATTTTAGAGACCTTGTATCTGTGTTTAGCTTCTTTCCGCTGACTGCAGAGAGCCTGACCAGCAGCTGTTTACTAAAAACTGTGGCTCCAGTAAATGAAAGACTTAATGCAAGAAAGAAAGGGGGGGGGGAGACGGAAAAGAGCAAGGGAGAAAGGGAGGGAGAAGGAAAGATTTTGTAGAATGTGCTTAGATGTAGGTAGATAGGTAACTAAGTGGATCGATAGACTGCAAATAGACAGACAGTCATTTCCAGTGTGCAAAAGTCACTAACGTTTATACAGAAGAACCAGAGACATGACACAAGAAAGTGAAACATGCTCATCTCCCTAAAATATATACATAAATATCCTGAGTTTTCTCAGGGAACCTTTGATGTTATGTCTTAATCTTTTTTTCAAAACATTCAAGTGACTCAAGGTAGATAAATATTATGATTAGTTTCCATAGTTAAAGTCGTCAATTCTTATTGAAGTAATGGATTGCAACACCATAACCATTAAAATGACAACTCCAGACACTGCCAAGGAACTCCATCTCTTCCAGGAGTCATTACAATCTGGTCTCATTCAATTCCTGTAATTATTAACAATCACCCCTGGCAACAAGTATTACATGTTGTTTACACTCTGTGGTAATGTCATTGTTACAATACAATATCGAAGTGCTTCATATTCCGGGAAAG
The DNA here is from genome assembly GCA_004027165.1 of Ctenomys sociabilis. Lineage (NCBI taxonomy): Eukaryota > Metazoa > Chordata > Mammalia > Rodentia > Ctenomyidae > Ctenomys > Ctenomys sociabilis. Next base: position 38,057 of record PVKA01011820.1, on the reverse strand, counting down.
GAAGTCAGAATTGAAGCTTGTCAATATGAGAAAACATAGAAGGAATTAATACAGTTTGTTATGGGGTTTACTGATATTGTTGGTGAAAATACCAGACTATGGAGGGGAACAGGATGTCAATTCCTGAAGTAAAGCAGTAGGTGATTTATACATTAATTAAAATTCACCTGTTAGTCAAAAGATTTTAAAGGGGTGTAACTCGGGTTTTTAACTTGCCTAACTTTGGAAAGGCCTTGGATTCAACATCTAGCAGAAAAAAAATTTTAAATCAAAAGATTGTATCTCTCTCTCTCTCTCTCTCTCTCTCTCCCTCTCCCTCCCATAATTTTTCTGTTCTATAAAACAAATTCATACATGTCCATATTATTATCCATTATGATGATTTTTTCTTTTGGTACCAGGAATTAAACTCAGGACCCTGGGCTTGCCAGGCAAGCACTTATTCTACTGAGCTATCTCCCCGGCCTGGTAATTTCTTAAGTGGGCACTTATGTTTGTAAAATATATGATGTAAGAAATAACTTTTTGTTTGTTTCAGAGGATTGAACTCAGGACCTTGTGCTTGCCAGGCAGGCACTAACACTGCTGAACTATCTCTCTGGCAAAAAAATTACTTTTTCTTAATGAGATTTTTTACTATAGTCAGCTCTAACAATTTATGTAAGTCTTTCTACTTTTCTAAAGCAAAACTACCTTACCCATAACTAAAAAAATACAGAAATATTTGGCAATTAATTGTTTGACTACTTTTGAATATCTAACCCAGCCTTCTTTGCCAAATAAAACTAGAGTTGAAGTTTGTACATACCCAGTTCAAGGACTGGGAGACCTAATATTACAAAGAAGCACACATTCCCCAACTGACCTACAAATTCAATGTAATCCATATCAAAATTTTAGGTTTCTCTGTTTACTGAAATTGACATTCTGGTCCTAAAATTCATATAGAAAATAAGAGAACATAGAGCAGACAGAGCAATCTTATAAAGAAAAATGAAATTGGAAGGGTCATACTTCCCCATTTCAAAACTTACTAGAAAGCTACAGTAATCAGACTGAGTCATACTAACGGAAAGACAGATGAAAGGGTTAACACTGAGAGTCAAAAATAGACCCACATATCTGTGCATAAGGGTGCCAAGATAATTCAATTGGGTAAATAATATTTTTTCTACAAATAGTAGTGGGAACACTGTACATCCATATGTAAAGAAATATGTCTGAACTTGTAGCTCACATCATATACAAAAGTTTGCTGAAATGAATATGAAAATATAAGCTAAAAGTGCAAAGCTCTCAGAAGAACATAGACATAAATTATCATGACCTTGAATGAGACAACGGTGTCTTAGGGACAGCACCTAAAACAACAGTGATTAAAAGGAAAAATAAATTGGACTTCATCACAATGCAATCTTTTGTGCTTATAAGGACACTGTCAAGAAGGTAAAAACATAGCCCACAGAATCGGAGAAAATCTGGTAATTATCTAGTACCTAGGATTTTTTTTTAAAGTACTAATAACTCAGCAGTATAAAAACTGCTCGGGCTGGGGAGACAGTGGTGAATGCTTGTAATCCCAGCCATGGGGAGGCAGAAAAAGGGGGTCACTATGAGCTCAAGCTGCGTTGTGAGACCCTGTACCAAATAAATAAATATTTTTTTAAATAGCTCAATTTAAAAATGTGCAAAGATTTTAAATATGTTCCCTAACAAGATATACAAGCCAACATCACCAGTTCTGAGGGAAATACAAATCAAAACCATAAAGCGCCGTCAAGCCCCACGCAGTGAGGCAGTTACCGCAACAAAGACAGTAAGCGTCTGATCTGGTGACGGTGGAGAGAAACCGGAAGCCCAGGCACAGGAATGTGAAGCAGCTGCTTCGTACATAGTTCCAAATCATCAAATGATGAAAAAGAGAGTTGTCCCATGACTATTTCTGGACATATACTCAGAATCAAGAACATTTGCCCACACAAATATTTATGCACAAATGGTTGCAGTAGCATTCTTCTTCTACCAAAAAAAAGAGAAACAAAAACGGCCATCAAAGGGTGTGTGAATAAAATATGGGATCTCCTTACAAGGGAGCATTATTTGGCCATAGAAATGAAGGACTGATGCATGCTACGATATGGGTGAACCCTAATAGTATTATGCTAAATGAAAGAAGTCAGAGACTAAAGAGCATATTTCACATGATTTTTTTATGTATTTAGTACAGGGTCTAAAGGGTCTCACTACATAGATCAGACTCATAGTGACTTTCCTATCACCAGCCTCCCAAGTGCTGGGATTATAGGAACATGCCACCATGCCCAGTCTCAATAGCCATCTCAGCACACTTCAGGGGAGGGGCTGGCAGGGCAAGCCAGGGATCAAACCCCAGCCGCTGTGCTCTGCCTGCGGGTGCTTTAGTCCGCTGAGCTATCTGTCCGGCCTTTATATGATGATGCTTATGTGAAATGTCCAGAATAAGCAAAACTGTACAGAACGAAAACAGAGAAGCAGTGACCAGAGAAGGGGAGAACAGGGAGATGGGGAAAGATGGCCAACAGGTAGGCAGTTTCTCCTTGGGGTGATTGAAAAAAAGATTAGATGGTGGTGACATTTGTACACCTTTGTGAATACAATAAAAAACACTAAGTCTTATCCTTTAAGAGGGGAATCCTATAAGAGTTATATCTCAATAAAAATTAAAACAAATAGTGCTGCTTATTTCATGCATTCAAAACCCACAGTTGAGACTGGGGTTGTAACTCAAAGGTAAAGTATCTGCTTAGCAAGTACTAGGGCCCTGGACAATATCCTTAGCGCCTGAACAAGCACAAAGGAGAAAACCCCACTTACTTTCACTTTTTATTTTTTTCTATTTAGTATTTGGTACAGGGCCTCACTACACAACTCCCACCCTACGTGATCCTCCTGTTTTCAGCCTCCCCTGCACTGGGCTTACAGATGTGTGCCACCACGCCCAGGCTCGGTGTGCAGCTCAGTGCACCTGGGGGCTGGGCTGGCACCACGTGCGGTGCCCAGGATCGAAGCCCAGTCCCTGTGCTTGCCTAGGCAGGCATGCAGTCTGCTGAGCTATCTCCCCGGCCCTTGCTTTCACTTTTTAATCTCTTTGAAATTGGGTTACTGTGCTGTCATCCCACAGCAGCCCTGACATGCTTATATGGAAAGCACCTGTTGATACCTTCCTGGAAGGACCAAGAAAAGCACATACAGCGCTTTGTTTTAATAAAATACAAGCATTTTTAACTTTCCTGATAGCACCACCTCCGCACCAGGCACCTATTCCAAATGCTTTTTTACCTTAATCCTCACAACAACTCTATGATATGGATTTTGTAATTATTCTAGTTCATAGACAAAAATGTACAATATGATGGAGCGATCTGTTGATGACCACAGAGCGACACAGTACCTTAGCGTCATCCAGGGTGTCTGGTGCAGGGTCTGTGCTTCTAAATCACTGGGTATCACTATCTCTCTGGGAGTGCAAATCAGTCATTACCCTGATTACCCTTCTGGCGCAAAGTTGGCCAAGTTAATTAACCAAAGTTAATAGTCTGGCAATCGTTTAGTAATAAAAACACTATTCATTAAAATTTCCACCTAGTGTTAGTCCCCTCCCTGAACTTTCTCTAGAGCTACAGGAGTGGCACTGGCACCACCTGTAGTCTGTGCACTGCCCCAAGACAAATGAAAAGTGAACCACTAATCTGATTTGAAACTGTCTCATTGCTATTTGTTCTTCAATAAAATAAAGTAAATGTGAAAAAAAAGAAAGTCTAGGAAGACCTAAGTTCTAGTCCTGAACCCACTGTTAATTCATCAGAAACCTTGGGCATATTCTTTTGAAGTCTTCAGAGTTATCAAAATCAAGCCCTGACAGACTTTACAATATCCAGTAAAACAGAAGATAGAATGACAAAAATCCTACACCTTCATGCAACAAATATTCATTGGACAACTATAGGCACTATCCTAGAATCTAGGTATATTTCTGTTCTCAGGGAACATGTTATGATAACAGTTAAACAGGATTATGAGAGAGAATGTTTGGGATCCACTCTAGATTGTAAAAAAGCTCTCTGAGGAGAAGGTTTGAGCTAAGACCAAAGGGATGATACGGATCAAATCTCAACCTTGACAGTTTTTTTTTTAACTTTTATTTTATTTATTTATTTGGTACTGGTTGTTGTTATGTAGCTCAGACTCATACTGATTCTCCTGTCTCAGCCACCCCAGCTCTGGGATTACAGGAGTGAATCATCACACCCATTTTGGTGGCCAGCTCTGTACCCAGGGTTCTGGGGCCAGCATAGCATGCGGTACCAGGGATCAACCCCAGGCCCATGTGCTTGCCAGGCAGGAGCTTAGACCTCCGAGACATCTCTCTAGTTAACCTTGAGAATTTTCTAGAGAAAAAAAAAAGACATCAAGAGTGATTCAATGTTTGATATTTCCCCATCTATATTTATAGTTCTTTGGGGCAATTAGGACAGGGGCAAGAGATTCCTGGGCGTCTCTGAAGTGAAGGGATGTTCTCTGGAGATCAGTTAGGAGCCAGCCTGATAGCTCAGTGAACCAAAGTGCCTGCTTGAGCAGAACACAGCAGGCCAAAGCCAGGCGTGGTGGCGCATGTCTGTAATCCCAGCACTCGGGAGGCTGAGGCAGGAGGATTGTTGTGAGTTCGAGACCAGCCTGATCTACAAAGTGAGCTTAAGGCCAGCCTGAACTGCATAGTGAGACCCTGTTTCAAAAAAGACAAAAAAAAAAGAACACAGCAGCCAGGTTCGATCCCCAGCCTGCATGCCACCCTGCCCACAGAGCACACTGAGATGGCAATTGAGACTGGGCATGGTGGCATGCACCTATAATCCCAGCACTTGGGAGGCTAAAGACAGGAGAATCACTACAAGTCCAATCTATGTAATGAGACCCTGTAGGCCCTGTCCTAAATAGAAAAAAAAAAAAAAAAGAAGGTTAATATTTTGAAAGGTACAGTCCCTCAAACAAAGGACTCCTAGCTAGAATATATAAAGAATTTAAAAAATCAGATCCCCCCCCAAATTCAAAGACTCAATCCATAAATGGGCATCTGAGATGTGTGCATACCTCTCAGAGGAAGAAATACAAAAGGCAAATAAATATATAGAAAAATGTTCAATAGCATGTCATTTGAGAAATACAAATTAAAACAACACTGAGATTACATATTACCCCAGAAAGAATGGCTATCATCAAGAAATCAACTAACAACAAATGCTGGAGAGGCTGTAAGGAGAAAAGAACCCTTCTCTACTGTTGGTGAAAGTGTAGACTGGTACAACTACTGCAGAAATCAGTGTGGAGATTCCTCAAGAAACTGGGATTAGAAGACCCATTTGACCTCGCTATTTCCCCTTCTGGGTATTTTTCCAAAAGAGCTGAAAACATCATACCACAGCAACATATGTGCACCCAAGTTTATGGCAGCACAATTTGTCATAGCTAAATCTTGAAAACAACCTAAATGCTCATCAACTGAGGAATGGATTTTTTAAAATGTTGTATTTTTATACCATGGAGTGTTACAAAGCTATAAGGATAAGTTCAAAGCTTTTATGGGTAAATGGATACAACTAGAGACTATCCTCATAAGTGAAATAAATCAGACCCACGTGTATAAACATTGTATTGTCTCCCTAGTGTAAGAACCTGAAAGAGTAAATAAAATCTGAAAGGTATGATAGATACAGTAAGATAGAAAGAAACTGCTCAAACGAAATGAACAATTGTGATGAGAGAAAGGGAAAAGAAAACATGTACGTAGATGCACAAGACAGCTAGGATGATTGTACTACTAATTTCTGTTGGTTATTTTAACGTAGCAATTAATGCTTAAAATTTTCATTTTGACCAATTTGTGCAGTATAACAACCATTATTGAAATCCTTTCATCTTGTTTTTTTGAAATTCTGCATCGTTTCCAATGTTTCCTCCATTATTTTAAAATTTTTTTGAAAGATAGATTATAGAATACAGGAAGACCTGCCATGCATGATGGGAGGAATGCCATGCACACAGAAGTCACTGGATATGGCAATTCTAAAATCCAATTGGGAAAATAATTTGAAATCTTCATAATCTGGGCTACGAATTATTATTCTCTGATTCTGGTCCCTGGAAGCAGTTCTCTCACCTAGTGTTCTCTGCAACCCTTGCTTGTGTCTTCTAAGAATTTCTGCCATTTTAGTGTGCCAGATGATATGGGGATTTATGAATGAACTAGAGGGGTGAGTAGCTTTCTCAAGCCATTCTCTATTATAAAAGGTTGGAAGCCCACAATCTCCCTGAAGTCCTAAACAGTTTTTGATCCTGTTAGTCTAGACTCATGGTTCCTCCAAAAGTAAACCTTTTTCCAAAAAATTTCATTGTGTTAACATCTACTTGAATGAAAGAAGTATCACGTGCTAAAAGCTATACCACATTTAATTTAAGAACTATTCTCAGACCCATTCCCCTCCTTCCACTTTCTCCTTCTCCACACGATATGGTAGAAAGCTATATCCTTAGAATCTTTCTCTGAATCCTAGCCAGCTAAATGATGTTACTAGGCACTAGAATCTTAATTTTACATTTTCCCTTAAGTACTTTAATTCATTCAAGGTTTTAACAATGAATACTAAGCCCATACTTTTAATTTATCCTTGTCTCAAGCCTGAATTTTAATTTTAATGGCCTTCTCAGTTTATCTTTCAATCTTCAGGGTCAAGAGAGAGAGAGAGAGAGAGAGAGAGAGAGAGAGAGAGAGAGAGATAAACTCCCAATTTCCTAAGTTGTTTGTTTTGTTTTGTTTTTTGGCAGAACCAGACCCTTGAACTCAGACCCTTGCGCTTGCCAGGGAAGTGCTTATTCCATTGAGCCATCTCCCCACCCCCATAATTTTCTGAATATTTTGTAGACTCCTTATTTTCTCCCCTGCTTACAAGTAGGGCAATTCTTTTTTAAGGTTATATTTCTTCAAAATATTGATAAATAAAATGTTAACCAACATATTCTACCAACGTTGTTTTTCTATTCCTTACTATTGAAATTCATTTAGTATGTGATTTGATTCCTGAGTTATTATCAACTATAGTTTTATCAAATATTTTCTCTTCATTAATGAATCACCATCTTTCAAATCACTAATAACAAATTCTTTGCTATGTAACTAAGCCATTTCTTGAATATTAAGGTTTTGTTACTGCTTTTTCCCCAATGAAAATCAAGTTTTGTTGTAATATAAGCTAGTTTAGGGATGGCCAAATAGCTCAGAGGATTAAAGCACTTGCAAGCAGGCTCAGGGACCAGGGGTTCGATCCCTGTGCCTGTTCTGCCGGCCCACCCCTAGAGTACACAGAGATGGCAATGAGACTAGGTGTGGTGGAGCACACCTGTAATGCCAGCACTTATGAGGCTGTAAACAGGTGGATCACTATGAGTCTGATCTAGTAGTGAGACCCTGAACACCCTGTAGACCCTTCCCTAAAATACAAAAAAAAAAAAAAAAAAAAAAAAAAAGCTAGTTTGTGTTTCAGTAATGAGTAACCTACAACTCTCACTGGCTTAACACTACAAGTTTTCACTAAGGCAAAATCTCCTGCAAACATGGCCAATAGTCCAAAGCATATACTCTCCATATATTGGTGCAGCCTACCACACTACGTCAGTCTTAAGCACTTCAACAAGGAAAAAGAGAAAACAAAGAATCAGAAAATCAAGCACTGGCTCTCAAAATGTTCAACCTAAAAATGACCTACATCACTCCTACATTTCAGGGGCCACATTTTATAAACACACCTAAAATAAAGGGTATGAGATAGTCTGATCTTCCCATGCTCTTGGAAGGGGAATAGTACTAGAAATACTGAATGGAAAAATTCCTCTCTGCCCCTCTGCTAGTTATGGAATCTTGTCTTTGTCTTTGCTGTCCCGCGGCTGCACTCCAATATATTTCAGTGTCTATTTTTCCCACTTAGTATAATTTGTGGCACACTTTATATCTATGAATTCCCATCACTGATCATCTTTAAACAGTTCTTAGCCATTATCTCTTCCAATGCTTCCCTCTTTGACTTTCCATCTAAATGTATGTTTAAAGATATCTCCCAACCTCTGCATCTCTTACTCCCTATTTTCACTCTGTCAAAGCTCTCATCTGTGGCACATTATAGCCTATAATTCTCAGTCATAGTAGCTTATTTAATCTTTCATGTCAGTCATTTGGTTGAAATTAATATGTGGGAATCCTGAGTACTGTGATACTTTCCTCCTGAGAAGATTGGCATTCATTTCTGCCAAGAACAGAAGGTGTTGTCATCTTGAGATGAATATGCTCAGGGTTATGACTTAATGCAGAAGTCTTGGGATAGGGGGGCCAGGGAGATGGCTCAGTAGAATAAGCACTTCCCTGGCAAGTGCAAGGGTCTGAGTTCAATGCCCTGTTCCACCAAAAAAAAAAAAAAACAACAAAGAGGTCTTAGGATGGAAGTGATATGACCAGTGTGCTCCTGTCTGGAGGAAGGGGTAAAAAGAGGACCTAGAGGACAAACAAGGTCACATAAAACATGTCCAGGATGTATACAGCATTGTTTCCCATAATCAGTCAACTAGAACTTATTTAAAAGACAACATCCAATTACAGAGGAAGTGGGAGAAAGTATCATCTTCATTTGCTAAATGAACTAGCAACAATTAGCAGCTTCTAGAAACTGGTGATAGTCTCTCGTTGCTCGAACCACAGCCAATACACAAGGCCCTCAGGAGTTACGTCCATAGGACAAGGTCCTCCCCTCTGCATATCTCCAGGTCCCGTGGACCTGGAGGTCTTCCATAGACCCGGACTTCTTATTCTAGAAAGTCACACAACATATATCAAAGATAAAAATGTGCCTCCAGCCTGTAATAACTGTATTTTTATGAATTTTTGAAAGACTTTTATAATTTCACTTTTTAAATTATTTGGGTAGGAGTAATTAATTTAATTTTCTTAAGAACTAATGAGTTTAACAGTGCTATTGCTTATAGAAATTTAATTAGAAGTTTCTTTTTTTATTTATTTAGTCCAGGGTCTACAGGGTCTTGCTATATAGATTGGACTCATAGTGATTCTCCTGTTTTGAGCCTCCCAAGCGCTGAGATTACAGGAGCACACCACCAAGCCCAGGCTCAGTTGCTGGCTCTGTGGGCCCTGGAGCCAGGGCCAGCATGGCACACCAGGGGTAGAACCCTGGCCACTGTGCTCTACCTAAGCAGGTGCTTCAGTCCAGAACTTTCTTTTGGCATGTTTTGCTACTATTAATGTTTTTCAGGACTTACTTTATATTTTTCTCTCCTCTCTCTCTCTCTCTCTCTCTCTCTCTCTCTCTCTCTCTCTGTGTGTGTGTGTGTGTGTGTGTGTGTGTGTGTGTGTGTGTGTGTGTGGTACTGGGGATTGAACTTGGAACCTTGTGCTTACCAGATAGGCATTTATGCCCCTGAGCTATATTCCTGGCCCAGGACTTACTTTACAGATCCCTGAAAAGCTCTCATTCCCCAGATACTATACCTATACTTCGAAGAGGATAAAACAATCTGAAGACCTACCTGGGAGGGCAAGAGTTTCCTCTCCAGAGTGGGTCCGGCTTGCAGCTTGCCATGGAATCTGAGGAGTGCAGGCTAGTAAGGCTCTGTATCATGAAAGACCTAGACAACAACTTATACTAGTGAAATTAGTTAAGAACTAAATACTGCAGAGAATTATAGCATGGAGGGGGACTGCCTATGGTTGGAGGTCTCAGAGCAGATTTCTGGGTCTCATTTGAAGCAGTAAATGATGATCATTCATCCTCAGGACAAAAATTTCCTTGGCTTCTCCAACACCATGTCCTTTGGTTTCCTTCCTCTGTGCCTGGTTGCTGAGGTGGGGAATGCAAGACAAAGAATATATTAAGGTGACCTGGGGCTGGCTGCTGTGCCAGGCAGCACACCAAGACATCCAAGCATCGAGTAGACCACAGGATGTATCAGTCTGGAACTCAGGAGAGAGGACTAGGATGCTTATCAAATTCTCAACCCTTCTGCATTAAGAGCCTGGGTTGTAAATAACAGACATTAATTCAACTAAGCAGAAAAGGAGTTTATTAAAAGATTCTTTAGGTAGTTCACAGAACCATCAGGAGGACCACAGAATTAAGCTCAGAGTTACGCAGCCAGGAACAATCCTTGGAGTCATGTGTACAACCAGGCTGTTAAAGAAACTATCACTGGCATCAGGCAACAGGTGCTTAACCTGGTATTGCTGCTTCTGTTGCCATGGAAACCCCGCCTCCTCCTCACAACCAACTTGTCACAAGAGAGAAGCTTCTGTGGGGTTTTTTTGTGGGGTTTTTGTTTCTCACTATCACTAGACCTGCCATCCTAGCTCCAAAGGACACTGAGAAATCAAGATTGTAGTCTATTTAGCCCACATAAATAACAAACATTCTTTATATTCCTTACAAATTGCCTCACAAAAATTGCTAGAAACCACTAGCACAGAATGAGTAGAAGGGAGGGCTAGGAATAGGAAACTTGAGGCCACCACTATAGAAAGGCCCTTTTTGAAATTTTTAGCACCTGAAAGTGGAAGGTGTTCACAGGATGCTTTTCCCCTCCTTCCACCTCAGACCTATTGCTTGCATTATGAAGAAGAGCCCTTACTCACACAGTAAGATAGAAAGCTGTAGTCTTCTCTAGAGGGAAACACTCACCCACCCTGTGTCCTTAATAATGGAAAAATCCATAATTTAAAAAACACCATGCAATAGGTTCAATAATTGCCATTGAAAAACACTCTGGAACACAATTGCTGGTAAAGAAATGTACTGGTTTTTATTCTTGAATGTGTAGGTCTTTTTAAAATCAGTTATACTTCCCCTTACAATATTCCTCCCTCATATCCCTAGCCACTTTGGACCCAATGGCCACATCTAGAAGAGGTCTACAAGGAACTCAAGCTAGATATCCAAGAAGGGTACATCTTGAGGAATGGGCATATGGCTCAAGAAACAGCACCAACTGATGAGGACTTTCCTCAGAGCAGCTCCATTTGGCCTGTGAATCCTTTTCCCTGCCCTGATCAGGACACCCCTATCTGTGTCCCACATCTTGAGTTCCACAGTTCCTATGTGGCCGGAGAGCCAGTTATGATTTTTAGGACTGGGGAGTATCTGAGAGATCACTGTTCTCAGCCACCCCCACCCCAACTTTATAGAAAAGGAAACCAAGTCTAAGGTTAAACATCCTATAATTAGCAAAGACAAAATTGTGGTATTCTGACTCTCAAATGAGACATATTCCTACTATATGTCCTTGCTTCCAAATAACCAACATCTGGCTCCACCTGGAGCAAGCAGATAGTAACAATCTGCCTAAGTGGGGAAGACCTGGCAAAAGGGAGTTATGACCCTAGCTAAGCTCAGGGAAGTGATGACTACAGCGATCCTCAGTCAGCACCCCATTAGAATGTTATCAGCGGAGGTATGCACCCTTGCCAGGAGTCTCCTGGCTGAAGCACTGAATCATACATGAAATCATGCTTTACCATGATCCTGGGCTCCCAACTGTACATGTTCTAGCCAGTGTGACAATATGGTGATACATTGCCTACCAGCCTGGTAATGTAGTTTTAGCCAGACTATGACTTGGATATTATAAAATTCTATCCACCCTCTCAGGCTAATGGAAATAGAGCCCCAATGCAAATGGCTAAAATGCAGTATGTGCTGGACTAGAAGAAACAAGGCAAAGGCCTCACAAAGACTGTCCTCCCAGCAGAGCTCATATACATGCTTGGCATGAAATGAACTGAGTCCAGGAAGAAAATAGACACGGAGGGTAGGGTTCACAAGCAGCTGTGATTCTTCATACCTATCCAATTCCCAGAGAGAAGAAACTGCACACAACCACACACATGCCCCTGTCTAGGCTAAGCCTGTGGGTCTTAGAGGATTGAGGACAATCCAGTGACACATGGAATTCTAAAAGCAAGTGAAAAGGGTATTTCATGGAGGAAGTGGTGCTTGGGGTGAAATGCTAAGGAAAGCTGAAGGCAGTTGAGAATCAAAAGGATTCATTTGATTTGGCAACTGGATGGTCACTGGTGACTTTTATGCAAAATTATAGACATCTTATGAGTGACTGAAAAAAATCAACAACAGAAAAGGACTATTTTTAAATTAAACTTGACTAACATGGAAAAACTGTAAGGGACAATAAAATATTTTATTTTAACCTTGAGAGAACTTTGGTTGCTTGCAGGCTATGTCAAGATAACTAATGGAAAAGGAGGCTGGAGCTCCCGTGAACTGGAGCAGAGGCATAAGGGAGGGAGCCACGCTGTGGTAGGCAGAGAGTAGGATTCAAAATGTAGAGAACTAACCAGGAGCAACAGGGGTGGAGAAGATAAAGACACAAACACAGGCCAACAGGAGGGAGAGAGGTGGCAAGGAAGGTCTTCTGTGAAGTAGACAAGGAGGTCAGCTGTTTCTTAAGGCAAAGATGAAGGGCACGGATAAGAAAAAAGAGCAACAATATGTTAAAGAATTTTCAATCAATTCTGAGCCTGTCAACTATGAATCTGTCTTCTTTAACAGCAAGGAAGAGGGAACAGGAAATAGGCTGATGAAGAGAATGAAAAGGGTTGACAGTCTCAGCAAAATATAGAGAGGATGGGAAAGTTTGGGCTGCTGATCAGAATGCCTGGTGATGGACCCTGAGTTCAGGCTGGAAAGAAGAATAAGCTCAGAAGACCAAGAGTTTAGGAGAGCGAGAGGGATGAGGTCATGTAAATGGACTAAAGGAGCAGACAATTTTGGCATTCGTGAGCATGAGAGCAGAGAAGGAAACACAGGAGGTGGCCATGGATCACAGGATCAAAAGCTCAGCTCAAGAGAGCAGTGGGTGATCCCATGGTGTGAGACAGAAGCAAACAAGGAGAGGCTTAGATACTAGAATCCAGGCAAAGAGCTGTTGCCAGAAATAGGTACAGGAAGCCAGAGTCTCCTGGGTTGATGGTAGGACAGACCTGGAGCAGAGTCTAAAGAGGCTCTGCTCAGCCAAGAGGTTACTATGTCAGGGTGAGGAGTTAACTACTGCTAGGACTCAGGAATGGTTAGCTAACTCACAGTCTGTAGAAGAATGCTTTGCAAGTTCAGCCTGAGTCTGCACTGGTTTCTGCATTAAAATCCCCTCTGTATCTACTAAAACCACACTACTATCCCATTTCTAAACACAGCCAAGAACCAACTTCTCTTCAAAGGCTCAACATGCTATACCATGAGAACCCAGTACTCATTATATTGCTATGGCATGACACTGCCAAAAGTTAGAGAGCTTAACTGACTTCAAAATGGGGCCATTATGGGAATAAGTCAATGTCAGATCACTATAAATGGCATCAAAGAACCACTTACCACTTGGTAAGCAGGATTTTTTTAAATTTATATAAAGTTGTGTTATATACTCTGCATGCAGAAACAAAATAAAACAAAACTATGACTAAAAAATTGATGTTAAGTATTTAGGGAAACCCAGGAGAAGGTAATGCCATGGGATAATCACTGGGCCAGAGTATCCATGGAAGGTATCCTTGCTTCCCATTTCTCCTTCCTCACGTGCCTAATGGGAGCCTCTCAGTGTGGAGCCTCAGACCAGAAGAAATACAGGACTCTCCACCATATTGCTAAGGTCCCTGGACCCAGCAGCTGATCCTTAAGTCCAACAGGTCACACCCAAACTGGGAGCCTTACCGGGAGAGGGGAAGTCAAACTTCTAACCAGGTCTTTCTGTTTCCTATTTGTTGTGGTCTCCAGCTGATTCTGTGGAATCTTCTCAGTCAGATTTGAGCCTGTCACAGCCTTCCTGGGCTTTCCAATGCCCAATAACACAATGCTCACTTGGGGGTGACTGAAATGTGGATCATGAAGGAAAAAGAGCTGAGGACAGGTATTAGTGAGGTAAAGGCAGAAGGAATCTTGCCAGGCCAGCTAGAGAGAAAACTCAACAACTGAAAGGGAAGTGGCCAGAGCCCAAACCAGAAAGTTATGTGAGCCCCAGAGATTAAGACCTGACTCCGGAGATTCCCTGAAGACTGCTTGCCAAAAGATTACAGTGATTACTTGGTTACCCCAAGCAAGAAAGCAAAATTAGGGAAACCAATCTACTTAGGAAAGCTTAGCAACTGCAGATAAAAGAATGGTAATTCAATGGCAACTTTTCTGTGAAGTGCAGCTCAGTCAACCTGGATGAGAAGGATAAGAATAGTGTCTTTCAGGAAAGAAGAAATGTTTTCAGATTTTTTTTTAATTGGTCATTTGTGGAGATCTTATAAACAAGAACATCCTTAAACTGCATCTTTCCATAAAAACAAAGCCATAATCAGAGACTTCCCTGAAATTAGCCATGCTGTGATAGGATCTAGAAAAGCCATCTGTGGGCCAGGCTACCGAAATGCCTGGCCCAAAGCTCCCCCAGCAATATCAGCTATAGGTCCCTTCTCAGTCCAGCCCTTGCTTGGGTGGAAGTGTGTCCTCCATTTTCTGTCTATGCCACTTCCTTAACCCACAGGGACCCCAAAGGTGCATTTTGGGGTCCACAGGGACCCCAAAAGTGCAGCCTTGAGCTCCTGTTTCCATGTCTTCCAAAATGTTTCTTCCTACCTTCTAAGAGATCTAAAGTCCTGAAATTGCTTCTCATCAAAGGACACTTAATTTCTCACCTCTTGCTCTTTTCTTTCTCCACCCTTGACAGCACTTCCCCCAGGAATGACCAGGTTACTGCTGGTCCCTATGGCCATCTCCAACTCCAACATAAAAGGACGCCAGTAGAGTTGGCTTTTCCTGGGCTGCAGGCTGCCTGCAGGCAAGCAAGTGAGGGGACTTGCTTCTGATCTTTGGCTCTGCTAATGTAGATAGGTGAAGAATAGAATCTCTAAGCAGGAGAGGCCCCAGCAGAATGAGCTGTCCTGGATCGCTCTTGTGCCCAGAGAACTCTGTGCCTGAAGCACACAGCGGCTGCTTCCCAGTTTTCCCCAGGAGAACAGACAATCCAGATATCTGACTAGGAATGAGAAAGGGGTGGCCACAGACAAACAATCACTTCTAGGAAGATAGGTTTTGACACCAAAAAAGTGCTAATAGCCCAAAGTAAGTGGCACAGAAGGCAGACTCTCAGTAATGCAAGTGAAATCTGAGCCACAGAAGCAAGTGCACTCCACACAGCCACCTGGCTCAGGTGACAGTGCCACACCATCTGGAGGACTTTCACAGCAGCCACCTAAGCCAGCCTCAGGAAGGGAGCTATGAAAAACAAATACCCTGGAAACCGTTAGAACCACATAGGCACCAATCGAGACCTATGGCCTCTAGAAGCCTCCGTTATTCTGCCTGGGCAGGCGCTCTGTCCCAACAGGACAAGCAATGGTAAACAGTGACAGTCTTTGGCTGTTCTGGGCCAGGGGTCACAGGCCAATCATATGTCCAAACCTCACTCCCTTCTTTTCCCACTTCTGAGCCAGGAGGAGTTTAGATACACACACTGCTCCTGAGCACCGGCCAATAAAAGCTGAGAAAGGTCTGCTTTCCTCAGCAGCAGAATACACCAAAATGGGAGGTCCTCCAGAGCCCAGCCAGGCAGGGTCCTGTAATTTGATTACTGTGGCAAGTAAGGAAGACCTCCCTCTTTCCTGTTTATTAATGAAATCTTCTATGCAGTGGATGCACTGTGGCTCCGGAAGAAATGCTGTTGATGTAAATGGCAAGGAAGAGCTCTGTGCGCTCGACGAGACTCATCTCACATCCACATTCTGAAGAGAGTAAGCTGAAGGACGGGGAGGAATGGCCCACGGGACGGGACCCCAGCTGCCGGAGCACTCCGTGTCCTTCCAGCTCTCACACCTGTGAAACGCTGTTCGCCAAACGGAAGGACATCCTCTTTGCTTTTTCGTTTTCCTAGAAGGAAAAATATTCATATGTTTGGAAGTAGAACAGGCAAAGGTAGGATTTATTAACACAAGAAAACCATCGTCGAGACTGGGATTTTCTAAAGTCAAAGTATTTCATTGTACCCCAGAAATCCAACAGCAAAACTCATGGAGGACTACACCTCGTACACTAAATATCATAAATATCTGGGAATGCTTGGTCAGGCCTTAGTGCACAGGAAGCAGGGAATACATTTCAGTGTGACTTAATAGCACAGAATTGATGTTTCAGCTCTATTCAGATGGGGCCACAGGAGTTTTCTCTGCTGCAAGCAATACTTCTTCCTTCCCAACACCAAGAGGCTCAAAAATCTTTTCTTCCACAAACCCGGACAGAGATCAGGCACTAAGAAGTATGTCTCTTCTTATGAACATAACAATCACAGCGTCAACAATTAACTCCGAATGGGACCCAGAACACCTGGCTCCTCACCCTGGTTCCATTGTTAATTTTCTGGATGACCCTGGACAGGTCACATGCACCTCTCTGTATTCCAAGCCCCACTGGTAACTGGAGTTGGTGAGCCCTGCCCTGCTTTCCCTAGAGGCTAAGGGGTTGGATGCAAGGGTTCATTGTCACCATTGTCCCTCATGCCAGCCAAGCAGCTTCATGTGGGGCTGCCGTACACATGGTGCTCAGGGCTTCCTTGCCTATCCAATCACCGCCCTCCCGTCTGCCAGCTGGTAGCAACTCTTTACCATGTGTCGTCGCCGCCTCTTGGGCTGGATGCCTTCCTGCATGTAGGGGGGCCACGGGAAGCCCTGAGGGCTGGAGCATCCACTCTCATTAGACAGCTCCTCGGAGTCTGAGTCCTCCAACCTTGGCTGGGCAAACCGTTTCTCTGGGTAGATCTCCTTCAGCCAGCCCTCAAAGAACACCTCCAGGCAGCGGCCAGCCTCTGCGACCTCCGAGTCAGGCTGATGGGGAGGAAAACACTGCCTGTCTGGCCTGTTTCGATCACCTCCTTTCTCCCAGGCCCTCCTCTCAAAAGCTATACAGAAACCACAGGGCCTGGCTGGACCATCCTGGGATCTCATCCTGGGATGGCTAGAACTTGGCATGTTCTCCTAGAGCTCTGGATAACATGTTTGGTGGCAGCTCTCAAAGTAGAAGTGATTTAGATATCCACAGGGGGCCAGCCACAAGCGTCTCCCTACCTTCCTGAGATTAGGCTGAAGCCTGAGTGTGGGAGTCTATAAATTAAATATTCACCACTATATATATATATCACAGTGGACCCTAGCACTCTGTCATCAGGTCCTCCTGGAAGCCCAGGACCAAATTTGACTCCCAACCCTCCCCCTCACTCCCATCCAGCCATGACAGTCTTAGGTCACTGGGAAGGAAATAGGAGGAAGGAAGTACAGGCAAGACGTACGTAATTGAACTTAGCACAGTTCCAGAACATGAGGCGCACATCTGACACCACCTCCTCGGGGGTGGTATAGTGAGCTGGGTCCTTCTTTTGCAGCTTCCTTCGGATAATTGACAGATCCATGGGCCTTTTGATGATCTGGTAATAATGTCGGGCCTTGGGAAAAGAAAGAAGGGGTGGAAATGAAAGAGGAGAAAAAAAATGGGTAGGTATAAATAAGAAAGGAGGAGAGATGGAAGACAATTTGGAATATAAATGGAAGAAAAGAAGAAAGAGAAGAGTGAGAAAGAGCAGAAAATTTTAAAAATGGAAGAAGATGACAAAGACAGGGAAAAGGATTTATCATTTGACAGGTCAGGTTTGGTGCAGTAGCACTTACGGTGGAGGAAAAGAGGGGTCCCTTGGACCTTCCACAAATTAATACTCTCACTACTTCCAAAATTCCCTGCACCCACCCCAAGCACCATGTGATCCTGTCCCATGGCAAAGCCTAGTGGTGGAACCTATGGCATGAGTGCCACAGTGGGCTGTGTGTATTGTTGAAAGCTCTAAAAGGTGGCATAGGCTCTCTGAGCAGTTAGGACAGTAGCAGGCAGAAGCAATAAGGCTTTCCTTACCAGGGGGCTGACAGGCTCGTGGAAGGGCAGGCTGAGGCTGTTGCAGCACAAGGACAGGACCAGCTTCTCACACTTCTGCAGAAATCAGAATTGGCAAGGGTGTCGTTTTTGTCACTCCTCCCACCACACCCCCATTCTTCAACAGGAACTAAACACACGTTAGGCATAGTTGATAACTGCCTGACCCTGTCCCACAGCCACTATACTAAGGCACAGTACAGGTTCCCAGGCCAGAGAATTGATACAAGAAGGAAATCACAGCTCCCACGGGACACGAATCATCAGACACAGCCCAGAAGACAGCCTCCAGAAAGGCCTCTCAGCCCCTACGGACACAACAAAAGCTTGCTTCCAGAGACCTCTCCATACCTTCTGGTCACATTCGCTCAGGCCAGGAGGTGCCCGCACTCCAGGCTGGGTGCAGCGGGCATTCTCGCAGTCATACTCCATCTCAGGCTGCGTCAGGCTGCGGCACAAGGTACACACCCACTCTCCCCTGCACGGTAAGTGAGGCCATGGTGGGCTTCAGCACATCGCCCAGGGCACCTTCACTGTCGCCTCACCTTGACACAGGCCCTGGGGGCAATGGCATGGGGGGATCGGAGCTTCTAGCCCCACCCTGAAGGGCATGGTTTCCTAACCATAAGCTTAAAAGAAATTCAGTAAATTCCAGATTTAATAAATCCCCCCCCCCAAAAAAAAAAACAGCAGGTAAGGGGAGCATAAAACAGGGGCACTGGGACAAATCTCTGGACAGTAAGAAGCTGAGAATAGAGAACAAGTGGGAGCCAAGCAAATTTCCAACATGCACCAGCCCATGTGCAGAAGGCCCACAGTGTAGGCCCCGTACTTCACAGACTACACATCACACAGGCCCAAAAGAGGGAGCAAACCTATCCTGGGGCTCTGTGGACATGGCTTGGAGTAATAACATGACCCATCTAGCCAGATGCCCACCTGGGTGGTATGACTCACCCTGGAAAGCTGAGCAGGGCTGGCACATGGCAAGAGAGGTGGAACACCTTGGGGCAGCGATCGCAGCACAGCAGCTCCCCACCATTGAGACACACGGCACAGAAGTCCTCATTTTCTATCGGGACTGGGGGACCTTTCTTGGCTCCAGGAGTTCGAGGAATGAGTTTGTGTTCTTCAGGAGATGCACCTTCCACCTCTGGTGGCCGCTGCCCAGCCAGAGAAGTGACAGTGACCTTTCTTCCCCCGAGACCTGGGACCTGGATGGCATCAGGCACATTATCCTGGCTGACGTTAGGGAAGAGGTGAGTCTGAGCAGTCAGGGTAGAGCAGTGACAAGTGGCTGAGAGCTGCATGCGGGGAGGGGCAGGCCCTGAGCACTTACTCTGAGAAACACTCACCCAGGATCACAATCCACCCATCTCTCACATGGCAGGGGACATTTAAGCTGAGCATCCCATAGTGCCCTTGCTGTGAGGACAAAGTCTAGCCAAGATGCATCCCCACTCACTCAGGATAGGCCCTAAAGCTAGAGTTCTGTCAGTAGCAGAGAGACAGAAAAAGCTCTTCAGCTGGGCCAAAGTTCAAGGCCATGGCAGAGCAAAGAGATACCTTAATGGTCATGCTGGAGGACTCAGTGCCACACTCAATGACCAGCAAGAAGCTCCCATCCTGATCATTCTTCTGGGGCTTCAGCTTGAACACAGGCATCTCTCCCGAGGAGGCAGCACAGATCCTAAGTCGCTCCAGTCGCACATAGGGGATCTTGGGCTCACTATTAAAGGTTCTGTGATAAGAGAGATGTCCTGGGTCTCACAGGGAGCCACCTGTGTCTCAATTCCTAAATAAGGCTCATCTAGGATCCTACCATTTGTTTTTTTGTTTTGTTTTGTTTTGTTTTTGTCTTTCTGAGACAGGGTCTCACTATGAAGTTCAGGCTGGCCTTAAGCTCACTGTGTAGCTCAGGCTGGTCTCGAACTCACAACAATCCTCCTGTCTTAGCCTCCTGAGTGCTGGGATTACAGGCATGTGCCACCACACCCGGCTAGGATCCTACCATTTGATAACCATTCAAGATCGCTTCGATTGGACCCTGTATAGGTCCACAATGTGCCCTCTTACCAGCTGTGCAGCTATGCCTGGACAGCCCTGCCAGATACTAGGAAGCCCTTTGATACAGTCACTGATCAAAGAAAGAGGCTCCTAAAGTGTGGAGACTGTGCACAGAGTGTACGACTGGGTCACCATGTGGGAGCAAGGACATCTTGGACATCCAACCACATGGCCCTCTGGATAGTCAAGAACAAAAGAAGACAGATGCAGGCAAAGTTCTGCTTCCTAACCTGCCCTGGAGGGAAGGGCTTCCTAATCACATACTTGGAAGAAATCCAGTAAAGAAATTCTGGTTAAGTCATCAAGGATGCTTCTTCTTGTACCAACCTTGCAAGGCACGCAACCAGGCATGAGAGGCAGAGCTTGCCAAGAGTCTCTTACCTGATGCTCTGGTTTTCCTTTGACTCCAGTTCTAGGACTCCTTGATCAAAGTACTCATACTCTGAAGCAAACAAACAAATGAATTTCCTGTGACATGCATCTGTGACAGAATACCCAGTCACCCATGCCTGCCACTCCCATCACTCTTCATACCTTTGGCCACACACCTGTCACACACTTGTTATCTACAGTAGTGGCAAGTCTATCACAGGTATCCTTCCCAAGAGAAAGAGGAAGGCCACCCTTTTATAAAATATGAGCACAGATGACACTCGGAGGCTGCTCATAGGTGAGTGTTAGGTCAGGCACTGAGAGGCCAGCTTCTCATCTTCAAAATGGGCCCAGAGGGCCAGGGAGACGATTCAGCAGGATAAGCGCTTGCCTGGCAAGCGCAGTGTTCTGAGTTCAATCCCCGGTGCTAAAAAAAAGGCCCAGAAATCACTTGTTCCCTTTATGCTCATGCTGTGGGCTCTGAGAAGCCATTCTGTGCAGTCTCAGCCTTGTCATCCACGCTCTGAGATTCCACCAAGGCCTAAGAACCCAGCTCCCAGTCTGGTCTGGAGCTGCAGGGAGGCCTCCTGTACACGCACAGCCTGTAAGGATGGGTAGGCAGCAGTGGCGCGGAAAGGAGGAACTAGCACAGACTTCGTGCCTGCACAGCACCAGGTATTACCCTTGCATTTTTATGTGGGCAGAGCCAAAAAATGTAATTTAATGCATAAAAAAGGATTATGTTATTGTGTGTAATAAAAACCAACAATATTACAGTGCTTTCTCAATCAGTATGAGGGAGAAAAGGAGAAAAATTGTTTTGTGTCCATTTATTAAATGTATGAAAAATAGGCTTATAATTACAAATTATAATCAATAGCTGTCCAACTGCTAACTTCCCAATTGGTCCCCAGCTCCCACAGAAAAAGTAAACCTTAGCCTAGCTCAGTTTGAGAATGGGTATGGTAGCTGAGAAGAAAACCAGAGCCAAATCCCAATGGCCCAAATTCCATTTACTATGAAGCACAACACAAATTGAAATTATTTGTGTGGGTACAAGGTAAATTCTTGCTCCTACAAATAGATTGTTAAGTGATTAAACCAGTTACTTCTTCCAGGAGCTTTTGAAGTCAGTCTAACTTAATTACATAGAAAGAAACCATTTCAGGGATGTTATTTCACCAAGGGTCAAATAAAAATACAGAGTTGGTAGTCTCACATGCCTAATTCCAATATTAGACATGCTTTTTACCTATAATATTTTTCTTAGGCTAGCCCTCTTGGGGTGAATTCTTATCTCCCCTTACATACAACAGGACTCTGCATGGGGAATATGTCTGGGAAGCAACATAGACCAGACCTGGCCATGGTGAGGGAGAAAGAATAGTGACAGGTCAGGGCAGGGGAGACACATGCGCTCAGCTTCAGCTAGAAGCAGGGACACCCAGACTTCAGGCCTGTCTGCTGGCCTCTGTCTCACCTGCAACTACTGAGGTCACCTGCTCAAGTTTGGTCAACACAAAAAAATAAGTTGCTTACTGTAGGAGACTCTTCCAGGTCCTCATCTCAGTCCAAGACACCAGTATTTGTAATCCCGAAGTTACATTATTGGAATCCCATCAAGTTGATTCCAGTCTACCACTTTCCAGGCAACCCATGACAAAAACGAAGACACTAAATTATATTTTTAATCACCGGGGAGTAGAGGGGCTATAGGTCCAGCCACAAAGATGGCTTTCAGGAGCCAAGAGAGTGACCCAGGGCCTCACCCAGTTTTAGGTGGGTGGCCTACATTTACTCTGCCATATGCAGAGAGGATATGCAGAGAGAATAATCTGCATTACATAGTATTTAATATTTTGGGAAGTCTGGTGCTTCAGCTTTGATGTAGTCTTTCAAGCCCCAGGAAGTCATAGCCTCTATCTCAAGGCTCGATCCCAGCTGGCAGCGCAGAGCATTAGCTTTACCATCCTGTCTCCACCCGGCTCACGTTAAGGAGCAGCAGGCTTACCAGGGAAACACGCATGCCAGCTTCAAAGACTATCACCAGCAACTCAGCTAGACCAACACACATTGCTTAAGGCCAATCGAAGGATAAACAGAAGTCCTAGCCAGCTCTGTACATAACAATATGAGGAAATAGGATCAGGCTCAGTCAAAATGGAGACAGTCGCTCTTCTTTCAAGGAGAGCTGCTCAGGTGTCCCCCACAGCTTACGCACATCTCACCTTTTGGGTTCCGATACTGCTGCAGAGCTGTAGGAGCGCTGACCACTGGCACCACCGGTAAAGGTTTTTTCACAGAAAGATTAATTGGCTCCTCTAGTTCTGAGGAGATAGCTAAGTCCTTTGGGGCATCCAGGCTAGGGACTGTGGGGCCTTGTCGCACCGGGTCAGTGATGCGAGTGGAATCTTCATTTTCCATCTTTCAAAAGTAAAAGATCAATAAGAATCAAAGAAATCAAACACATCTGCCATCATATGTCTCAGAACTATTAAGCTAAAGCCCGAATGAGGCTTTCAGCAGCCAAAGTGTTGCTCAGTGATAAGCAGAGGAAGTTGACTGGCATCTTTCCAAGACTTACCTTACACAGGGAGTTCTCCAGGGAGGAATCGGCCCCATCCGTGGGGCCCAGGCTCTCTGAAGTTCTGCTACAGCCAGGACTGGACCTAGACCCAGTTTCCAGCTGCATGTCAGAAACTGGGGGCATGTTCTGCAGAGGACATGTTCCCAGGCTTGGCACAGCCTGGATGTGACCAGGTATGAGACTGGGCCCAGCTTGAGAGTGATCACTTGCTAGGGTTGCGACCGCGTGGGGTGAATCACTCATCAGGTTGGGCATGGACTGGAAGGTGCCACGTACCAGGCCTGGCACGGCCTGTAGGTGACTGGTGGTCGGGCTGGGCATGGTATGAGTTTGAATACTCGTCATGCTGGACATAGGGTGTGGGGGGCCACTCAGCAGACTTGGCACTGCCTGATGAACCCCGGCTGTCAGACTGCTCACGCTCTGGATCTGTGGCTCTAGAGTCCTCGCCAGCCTGCTGGATGACAACTCCATCTCCAGAGAGTTGGAAAAGCCCATGATGCTCACTGAGGTGGAATGCTACAAGAGCAGAAACAAGAGTAGAAGCAGGCTGTTACTGGGGATGGCAGGAAGAAGAGACCAATCTATAAGAACTTTAATATTCAGATCCCCTCTGGCCTCTGAGTGTAGTTGGTGCCCAGAATTTAGTCAAGACATGAAGTCCTACCCCAGTTCTTGACACCAAGGAGGCTGTTACAATACGCCAGAGTAGGAGACACAGGCTGAGGACGCTGGTGTGTGTGAGTGCATGTGTGTGTGTGCGAGTGTGCATATGTGCAGGTTTACTAGAGAAAGAGCAAGAGAGACCTACCACTGACCTGAGGTGTAAGCACACTACCAGCCATGGTCCCCGTCTCCAGTCCTATCCTTAAGTGGACCAGTAAGATTTTGATTCA
The DNA here is from genome assembly GCA_004027165.1 of Ctenomys sociabilis. Classification (NCBI taxonomy): domain Eukaryota; kingdom Metazoa; phylum Chordata; class Mammalia; order Rodentia; family Ctenomyidae; genus Ctenomys; species Ctenomys sociabilis. Next base: position 14,088 of record PVKA01011820.1, on the reverse strand, counting down.
GGTTTCATCTGTCTTACTTTTCTCTCATTGCTGAGACAGAACGTCTGATGCCCAAAATTATGGGTGAAAGGTTTACCTAGCTCACAATTTACAAAGGTCTCAGTCCATAATCAGCTGGCTCCATGCCATGGCAGAGGGGCAGCAGTCTGTGGTAGGGGAAGACAGCAAAAGCAACAAGAGCTACAAGGGGAGCCAAGCCCCTTCCCCTCCCTGATAGGCCATGCAGGCTCTCTACCCTAGGCTGGGTAACATTCATCACCACTCCCAGCAATCACAGACTCTAGATTCGGCTGAGGGAGAAAGCCCAGCCAACTAAGTGCCTAGTTCGGCAAGCGCAGGGCAGCACCACATGCCACGCTGGCCCCGCCCCAGGGCACCAAGCCAGCCAGAGAGACCAGGCGTGGTGGCACGCGCCTGTAATCCCAGATGGGGAGGCTGAAAACAGGAGGGTCACTGTAAGTTTAAGCTGCATAGTGAGACCCTGTACCAAATACATAAAAATAAATAGATAAATTCAGCTGTCTCAAAAAAGCCCATCCCCATGACCACATGAGGCTTACAGGGCACATCCAAACACAAGTCATGACATCATCCATTCAGTTTGTGACCAGAACCATGGAAAGAAGTTCAGAAACTTAGGCACCAAGTAGTGCCAGCTCCTTCCAAGGAGTCCTTTCCTATATAAGAGACAAGAGATCAAGACTCAAAGTGATCTCCCTCAGAGTTTCTTCTCTGACAAGAATGCAAAGCTCAGGAAGTCTCAACCAGGCCAGGGGAAAGTGGGTGAACTGCAGGGCCTCTCATGGACTTGGTCATAAATTTCAGCCACCACCAGCATACAATGAAGGCTTTAAGTAAGACACCTACAGATCTTTTCTAACTGTGGTGTACCTGCCAGAAATATCCCAAACCAGAGAAGTTCAAGAGCAGCACTTAACATGACCCAGTCTGTAAAATCCCCGGATGAGGGGCCAGGGAGATGGCTCAATGGAATAAGTGCTTCCCTGAAAAACAAAAGGGCCTGAGTTCAATCCCCGGTTCCACCAAAATAAATAAATAAATAAAAATAAAAAATAAGTACAATCCCCAGATGAGGTGATAATGTTCTAACTCCAAAAGTTCTTTTCTCACATCTAATGCTTGTTGATGTAAGAAGGACTTAAAAGTTTAATGATATGAAGTTGGGAAAAAAAAAAGAAAGAAAGAAATGAGGTTGAAAACACAGATATCAGCATTGAATCTATTCAGGGGTTCAGATTAAAAAAAACACTTGACAGAAGCAAGGGCAGGAGACTATCAGAGGTTCTAAGTGTTTTTGCTTTGCTTTTTAATTCAGGGTCCCATTAAGTGATCTAGGCTGAGGTCAAACTTACAATCTCCCTGCCTCAGCCTCCCAAGTAGTTGGGATGATGGCCATATAACACCAAGCCCAGTGTCTAAATGTAACCTTCATGAATATATAAATTTGCTAACTCTGTCCTTTAAGAAAACAAACAAACAAACAAAAAAACCCTGCACATATAACAACTCAAGTACTACTGTTAAATCGAAAAAAACTAGCATGCTGAGATGGCAGTTGAGACTGGGCGAGGTGGCGCGTGCCTGTAATCCCAGCTCTTGGGAGGCTGTAAACAGGTGGATCACTATGAGTCCAATCTAGTAGTGAGACCCTGGACACCCTGTAGACCCTTCCCTAAAATACAAAATAATAATAATAGTAACAATAATAGAAAGAAAACTAGGAGTAAGCACATCTAAATTCTTCAAATCACTATCCTGAATCTGTTCTTTTCCCATGTGTAAGACATTCATGTTTCCCAAGGAAAATGAACACTTAAAATACAGTGTCAGGTTTCAACATAAAATTAACAAAGCTATTTCAAGGTGAGGACAGACTGTTCTCATCTCAGGGACCTGCCCATTAGCCTTACCAGACCTGCCCTGGAGGCATCCTGAGCCAGCAAAAAAAAAACACTTCCGATCTCCTCTCAGTGAATGTCACTCCTAATCACTCAGCTCTGCAAGTGAGACCCTAGGAAGGAAGCATCCCTCCCTCACCCAAGCCAATCCGCGGCCCCATCATTTCTGCCTTAAACACCTCTCAGATACACCTGCTAATTCCCTGTGCAGATGTGGCTGGCCTAACCTACTTTCTATCTCCGTAGATAACAGAGTGGCCTCCTCAGTGCCGAAATAATTATAACACCTCTAAGCACATCACTCCTGTTCATAAAACCCTGCAGTGGACTGCACTGTCCCTAAGAAGAGGGCCAAAATGCTGAGCAGGCTCCCAGGCCTGTAATGACCTGTCCCCTGTCCTCCTCTGCAGCTACAGCTCCTAGGACAATCCCCTCCCAGGCCTCTGAGCTCCAGTCCCTCAGACACTTCCATCAGCTCCTGCAAACGTGCTGGGCTCCCCCTCCTCTCACAAGCTCCCGCCCTCCACACAGAGGGCTTGCTGTGTGAGGAGCAACTCCTCCCCTCACACTGAGATCTGCTTAGCCTTCAGCGCTGGGCTCAGCTGCCAGTTTTGCAACAAAGCCTTCCTTCATTCTGTAGTCCAGGCCAGTCCTCCTGGCCTGCTTTATGCTCCCAGAATGCCTTGCCTCTGTACTTCTAGACTCACAACACAGTTTGTGATAGCATTTGATTAATTTCTGTTCCCCATATGAAACTATAAATTCCAACAGGACACAGATCTTTGTTTACCCACTGTGTTCTTAGGCCTGAGAGCAGTGCCTGAATGAATAAATGAATTAATGAGCTACTTAAAATTTCAAAAAGATACTATATGACTGTTTATTCTACAAATCTTAAGCCAAATGAACAACAGCTTAGTTCTACTAACAGCTAAGTCTGTAAGTTTTCCCTAAAATAATGATTATTTTTATAGAGCTAAAATTTATTGAGAATTTGCTGTGCACAAGGCAATTTGCTAAGTGCTTTACATACATTACCTCATTTAGTCCTCATAATGATCATTAAAGGGTTGTTGTGAAGGTTAAAAGAAAGAATCTATGAAAACATTTAGAATATTTTCTAGGATACTATACATATTCAATAAACTCCAGCTGCTTTTACTATGCCCATTATTATTTTTATTATTGTAACTGTGGCCCTAATTTTATACCTGAGAAAAGTGAGGTAGAAAAACATGGTAAGGGTTTTTGTTTGTTTTTTGTAAACCATCATTTTATATATTTCCATTTCTGTTTATTTATGATTCTATACAGAAATACAAATGATTCTTGTACCCTGTTATTAGGACCAGAGACCTTCCTAAAGTCTGTTTCAAATTTCCCTTGGGATTTTCTGTGTACACAGATCCAGTACCAGAAAAAAAAAAAATGGAATGGCACCAGATCAGGTATGAATAGTAATTTTTCTTTCTTTCTTTGTTCTTTTGCTCTTCACTAACTAAAATCCTGGTGTGATGTTGACTAGAAGCAGTGACAGTAGCCCTCCTAGTCGCATTCCTAATCTCCAAGGATCCTTTCTACACTTCACCACTAACAATACCTGAGGTGGGTTTTTGTAGACCTGGAGTCCAGACCTCTGGTGCGCTCTTAATTGTGGCCTGTCTGCCTCTAACCCTCTCCGTGCTGACCACTCTGCCCCCACTCTGCCATTCTCTGTCCCACCATTGCTTTATCCTTCTCCATCTGGCCTCCTTCTCCCTGTCTTGACACCTTCTTGCTTTCCTTTCTTGTTATCTCTTTCTCTTCTCTGCCCATCCCTTTCCTTTACTGTATAAAAGCTTTAACAAATAGCCGGGCTGGTGGCACATGCCTGTAATCCCAGCACTGGGGAGGCTGAGGCAGGAGGATTGTTTTGAGTTCAAGACCAGCCTGAGCTACAAATTGAACTTAAGGCCAGCCTGAACTGCATAGTGAGACCCTGTCTCAAAAAGACAAAAAAAATAAAAAAAAATTTTTAAAAAGCTTTAACAAAGCTTACATTTCTGGCCTCCCCGCTCCCCCAGGACTGAGGGCTGTACCCAAGGCCCCACATAAGTGCTCTACTGCTGAGCCACATCCCTACACCTTCTTAATTGTTTTATTCTGAAACAGCATTTCACTAAGTTGCCAGGCCTCAAACTCATGACCGGCCTGCCTCAGACTCACCAGGGATTACAAGAATGTGCCACCACACCTGCTTAGAGCTCCTATTCTTCATTCTCAGTTTTTAAAAGCAGATGGGTTAGGGCTGGCCAGATAGCTCAGTGGACTAAAGCACCTGTTTAGGTAGGGCGCAGTGGCCCGGGCTTAATCCCCAGCAAGTAGTGCTGGCCCCGCCCACAGGGAGCACTGAGTGATTGAGGCTTGGCATGGAGGTGCATGCTTATAATCCCAGCACTTGGGAGGCTGAAAACAGGAGAATCATTACCAGTCTGATCTACATAGTAAGACCCTATAATCCCTGTAGACTCTATACTACATACATTAAAAAAAAAGCAGATGGGTTAAATACATTTTATGTCTCCAAAGAGAAGTTGTCTTTTCCATTTTTCTTAGTAGTCAACAATCTTCAGTAAAAAATAAAAATAAAAAAGTTCCACTTTGCTCCAGAGTCTAAGTGGGTGGGGGAAGAGGGTACAGAGGGAACACTGAAGAGCAAGGAGGAGAACAACGCTCCCAACCAAATTGGGAAAACTAGGTTTCCTCACACAAGCCCAGGTATGTATCCCTGGGAAACCCTAGTTGTCCCAGGCATGCACCCCCATGCCTTTCTAATATTTTATACTCTCTTATCTATGGATAACTATGTCCACTATAACAGCTTCTCCTCTCTGATATGTGGCATGACTGAAAGATAGAGGGAATGTTTTACAATTTCTAAAATGTTATTATAATTAAAGACACTTTGCCCTTCATTCCTTTAAGATACTCCTCTCTCCCCTGCAACACTCCTATCCGTTGTTGGTGCCACTATCTGAAGCAGTGCTCTTTTGTGTCTTTAGTTGGACTCCTGCGGCTGTGTCAATGTCCTGAGCCAACTCAGAGCCTTCGCCTTCCGTGGTCTTTGGGAACCAGTGCACTCAGGAGGTGGGGTGAGGCTCTGGAAGTGGTAACAGAGCTTGCAGGAACCGCATGAGAGAAGGTTCTCCAAGAAACTGCTGCGAGGAAGTCAGTCCCAACCTGAGCTGAACAAGCATGATGGCCTTGTTGCTATTAGTGTGAGAGTGATTTCTGATGCTTTATCTGGATCTCTCAGATGAGAGCGTTAAAGCACTAGAACAAAAAGTGCTCATGCCATGTACAGAAACACAGGAAAGAGCAGAGAGCCTCCTTGTGGGAAAAGGGATATTTAAAGTTAGCGAGTGAAAAACACATCAAGTTGGCTGTGAAACTATGTGCTAGTTCAAAAAGGAAGAGTCAACATGCTGAAAACATTCCCCCTATTAATGAGCTCAGGTAATTTTTAGGGAATGAACCGAACCCTAAAGAACTCACCCTTGCCTCCCTTATGTAATATCTCCTTGCTTGCTCCTAATTTTCTTTCCTTCTCCCAAACTATATGTTCCAGTCCCTGTTCTTCTCTTCTTGTGTCTTACCTTGATCTCCGTCACCTTATCTGACTTGTCTGAACAACAACACTCAGAACACACTTAACCTACCCTGACATAGCGCCTCACCAGGCCCGAGGCCTCTCTGAATTGTCTGACTTTCCACCTCTTCTACTACTCACCTATGTGACCCTTCCCCGATCTTAACCCACCTTTTCCTGACCTGCTCCTGCTGCCCTCCTCCTGCCCATTCTCACCACCTAGATCTATTTCTGGAGTTCAATATGCCACCTTCATTGTTCTAATGTCTGCCACACAATGTTGATAAAACTCAGGAGAAGAAAAAATCATTGTCCTTTCATTACAATGGGAAGGGAAACTGAGACACAGAATGATTACCCAGCTTTCCTGAGTTCATAGTATCCCCCAAATCTAGGTAGCAGTCCAGGACAGGCCTTGAAAATCTGTGGACTGTTCTTGATTTTGTGCTATTAACTAAAAAGTTAATGCTCTAGGAAGGAGGGATTTCAAAGTCAATAAACACACATTTAGTGCACATGCCCTGAGTTTAATGTAAGCTCCAGGTACTTACAGGACAATAGCATTGCTGGGAATAAAGTAGCATGGGTAGGGTTATGTTCCACATAAATTAATTTTCCAGGTAACTGAAACATACTTTTTTTTCAATAACAAAAAGTGGCTGGCTTTAAAACATCATACTGAATGGGAATATACTGAGACACTTTACACACTACCCTGCCTTAATTAACACAGTAAATGAAGCCTAATGAGTTAAGGAAACTAAGCTCCACAAAACAGTAGAGTAATGCTTTCAGGAACTTCTAAGAATAGAGCGTTCGGTTTGTCCTTCCACAGAATGACCTCACATAGTGGCACTTTTCCAGGTGATGTTTCCCTTTTCTCTTGCTGCCTTTTCCCTTGTTCTTAGATGCCATTATAGAAGTCCTGACTCCTTGTTTCTAATCTGCTTACTGCTTTACTGCAGAAAAACTATAAATGAAAACCATGTAACTAAGCTTGCTTGATCAAGAATGCTGACTTAAAAGAAAAAAGAATGCTGACTAGATACCTGAGTGTGGGGTTATGATCTCATTGGAATACAACACACGGGTTTTGTGACATCTATTTTTGTTGCTGCTCCAAAGCTTTGTCTACTCACTTCTGGTTTCTGAGCTTTATTTCCAGTGGTTAAAATCGCCAGGCTGCCCACCACGTAAGTGTACAATAAGGGAAAGGCCTAATGACTTGGGAATTTGTATTGGAAATACCCTGAAGTTCTTCATTCTGGCTGAAGAAACTCATATGCAGACAATAATAGGGCCAAATAGATTGATGAATTAAATCCTTGAAATATTTCAGTGCTTCAACTGCTTCAAGATTTCTGCAGACTGGTTTAGCAGTGGCAGGTCTTGAAACAGCTGAATATAATAGGTAAGGAAGAGACTGACTTTTCTAGTAATTGATTTCATGTGTTGTTGCTCTTATTGACAGTGAGTGGCAGTCCTTATTAATGAAAAGCTCTGGTACTACCTGAGGCTATTCCTATGGATGTAACTATGATGACACATGCCAGATGACGAAAGTTAAATAGAAGAATGCTTATGGACAGTGTACAAAAATGAACTGAAAAGTACCAATGGCTCTGATCATCTTAAAAAGACAGAAAAACAGAGAATCCAAGAGTTTGAGGTGGAAGGAAAAGAAAGGAATAAGTAGAGTGAAAGTCAGATAAATGAAACTCTCAAAACCCAAGTTGTGGAGGCTCATGAGCATTTAGCCATAGTATTTTACCCAGGCCAGTGAAGGAACCTCAGGGCTTATGAGCAAGGGTCTGTTTTTCTACAGGCCAGAAAAATAGGCAAAGATCATAGGTTTGGTCTGTGAATGAAATCAAGGACTAAGGTGACAGTGCCAAATTTAGGAAGCCAGTCATGGGAAGTATTTGCCATAACTCCTGAGTAAGCCAGAGCAGATATGCAAGGTCCTGAGAACATTCTGGTTCCTCTCAGAGCCAGGCCACAGAGAGAGATCACTGATGAGTTTGAGTATCTGTGGTCTATCTGGTCCACAGCAGTGTATTGGGAGACTATCAAAGCAAGATTTCTAACATTTCCTCACACACTCCAGGGTTTCTGGTATTAGTTTAAGTAAGCCAGGTTCCATCTCTGCAGCTTCCTTCCTCCTCCACAGGATGATATAAATTTCACTGAGCCATTATAAGAGTTAATTGAAGAGTTCAGTTGAAGTGCCTTAATAACAATGTAAAAGTCACTTGAGTCATTATCCTTTGCTATTTTGTATCACTTTTAATAATCCAGGCCACAGAAAGGCTGTTGCTTCCATATCATTTGTTGGAAGTTCATCTCAGACTCTTCTCAAGCCATGAACAGCATTCCCCTGGTATTGAGTCCTCTGTGGAAGATCTGGAGTTACATTGTGAGAAGAGGAAGAGAAGTCAGTCCTCTGGGTGAACTGGGACTCTGGGCTGGCTACGATGCCTATAGCTTCTCCTCCAGGGAGAGCTTTGAGAAAAGGATCATCCAGTTCAGCAGTTGACTAGTTCAGAAGCATGAGAAGAAGCCATCAAAACATCTGCCAGTTTCACTTAGGAGGTAAGAGGTTCTGCCGTAGAGTTATGACCATGATAGAGTGGTTGACCCAAAACTGAGAAGCTTGCACTGAATAAATGTTTAAGTTATTTTTTAAATATCCTGAAGGTGAAAGGTAAGTTTATTCTAAGAGTACAAACTTTAGTTCTGAAGAAAATATTTTCTAGGATTTTCACATCTCATTTTTACTATGAGCTCACTTAAGCAACCAAATCCAAGGTCCTTGTCACAGATATTGTTCTCTAACGAATGTCCTCCTTTTGGTAATCTAGATTTGACATGGAATGCATAGAAAGATGCCTGTTGCCACAGCTTCCTCTGGTCTGGGGCCTTCAGATAGACTTTTGACTTCCTGAATGGTTGGAGGTCAGACCCGGGGAGATGGCTCAGTGGAATAAGCGCTTCCCTGGCAAGCACAAGGGCTTGAGTTCAATCCCCAGTTCCGCAAAAAAAAAAGTACTGGAATGGTTGGAGGTCAAGTCACCTTTACTTGTACCTTTACCAGATAAAGATAATCAAGATCAAAGAAGGCTAGGTCCTTGGACCACTTCCCAACTAGGCCTCAAGCTACTTGAAAGAATGCAGACACATGTGAGAGGCCAAACAGAACCCTATTTCTCTCACTGCAGTACACAGAGAGGAAATTTAAACTAATATTGATGGATCCCGTACAAGGCTGACAATGCCATGTTCATCTGTTATCACTCAGTGGGCCACTTAACCTCTGTGACTCAGTTTCCACACCTTTCAAAAGGAAGTAAACAAATAAAATGGAATAATCCATGTGAAATCCTATGAAAAGGTAGAAAAATGCTACATAAATTATTCTCAAGCTTCACACACTCCACCCCATCCAATCTCAGCTTCAAGGCAACATATTCCTTTGAAAAGAAAGCCTTTTTTCCTGTTGAAGTAACTTTGCATGTAATCAGTACCTCTGTATCCACCAGAAGTTCCTCTAGGCCAAGATGACAACCTTGTAAATGCTTTTTCAGGCAGTCCAGGCCATTAACATCATAGACACCTGAACAGTATCAGGCCATCTGCTTCTCCAAACCTCTACATAAGCCCCAGTTCTTGAGGGCCAGAAACAGCTCAAAATAATAAGTCGGAGGCCCTAGAAGGCCCTAGGACCTTCTCTAACTCCACTGCCAATGTGCAGCCTCACAGGGGGCAGTGTCCCTGTACTGCTCAGAGTCTTGTAGGCCAGTCACAGCATGTGCATGCTTGGGTACAGGGACAGAACTGAGCCTCAATAGCTCAGCAGCGGCAGCTTTTGCACAACTTCTGCTATCACTTGATCACTAACACATCCCAGGCTTTCAGATGAACTACAGACACCTATAGAGCTGCCTGCTTAGTCATCTTCCATGGAAGAACACAGACAATTCAAAACTTAACTTCTTCCTCCCCTCAGGAATATGCTTTTCCCCATGTTACTATCCCAGTGAGCCAAGACACACCTGAATACTGAGCCAAAGAAGTTTCTCTGCCTTATCTACCATCAACCAGACACCAAATCTAAAACTCTTGAGGTCTGGTAACTCTTGAAGCCCTTATTTCTCTTCCTCCCTATGGCTACTGAGTGGGTTCAATCTCTTCTGGTCTCCTTTACCACCACTGCAATGACCCTTCAAATTTCACTCAAGCCATGCCTTCCTTGCTAAAAATCCTTCAGCCACCCTCAACCAATTCCCAAGACTGAATCTCAACTCTCAGCATAATTGAGAAGGTGTTCCAAACATTCTGATATCAGTCACTCTCCTTCCCCAGAGTACCTCCTATCAAGCCAATTTATCTGAAGCCTCCCCAACCCCCCCTTTCTTTTTGGCAAAACCAAGGATTGGATTTAGGTCCTTGAGATTGCCAGAGAAGCGCTTATGCCACTGAGCCATCTCCTGGGCCCCTGAAGCCCCTTTTGCGCCCCAGAATCTCTCTCGGCTTTGGACTTCTCAAGTTGCCATTCCCTGAGACTAATTTATTTCACTTTCCTCTTCACTAGCCCAACTTATCCTTCAGCATGCACTTATTCTACTGAGCTATCTCCCCCAGCCCTTTTTTTTTTTTTTTGGTGGTACCGGGGATTAACTTAGGACCTGGTACTTGCCAGGTATGCACTTATTCTACTAAGCTATCTCCCCAGCCCTCCAACTTCTCCTTCAGATCTCAGCTTAAAATCATACCTTCTAAGAAACATTCTGCTAACAGGTCCTACTAGAGTCAAGTGCTCCACTGGAGCACACCCTAGTGAATACCATAGCACTTTATCATAATTTATTTTTATTGCTTATTTATTTCTTCCACCCTAAATATAGGACTATTGCATCAACCAATGTGTGCCCAGCACCTACCAGAGTATTTGACACATACAAAGAGATTTGTGTGACCTTGTGCATGATTGCTTTACCACAGAATAAATACCTAAATGGATAACCCAACCACAAGAAGTTAAATCTCTAACAGCCACAAAGGACCTCTTCTGTGGGTGTCTTTAGTTGCACTGTGCCGGCTGCCCTAAGGTCTTGAATCAATTCAAAACATGTATCTTTCATAGTCCTTTTGATGTTTGGAAAGAGCCAGAAGTGGTGCGATGCCAGATCTGGTGAATAAGATGGATACACAGTAATCTTTTTACGAGCTTGCCTTTCGGTTGGGTGGATCTTAGGAACCGCATCCACCTCATTTTGATTCTATCTCATAAAGACACCCATGAAAGAGGACTTCCAGAGCTGCTTCAGAAAGTGGCAAGAACAATGGGATAAGTGTATTTTAAGAAATAAGAGTATTTTACACGGGAGTAATAGTATGATTTTTAGTGTAATAATTTTTGTTTAAATTTACACTTTCACCACATTTTTTTCATGTGCCTCTTGTATAAGATCTAGGGTCTCCCTAGGGCAAACTATTAAGACAAAATAGGTTAAAAGTCATAAATATCAGAGGCCTACCCAGACGTCCAAGAGTCACCAAAAAATGCTCAAGTTAACATTTTGTTTTTTTTCTCGCTCATTTAATTTCTGTGATCCTTTGCTCAATTTTCATCTCAAGTGTCACTGAACCTGACTGACCTAGAACATGTGCGGTGGCTATTATGTTGGGGAAGCATAGCAAGGGATAACACTGCACAACTAGCAGAGCTGGGACTACAAGGCCAGAGAATGGTGCAGAGCTGGAGAACCATGCTGAGAGGGTGTGGACTGACTAACCTCAGAGCTTCAAGATCAGGGCTGGCCAGAGGCACCAGGAGGCCTGAAGGTTCAAGGCCTGAAAATGCAACAGGAGAAGCAGAAGAGGGCCACAGGCTGAGTGAGTGGAGGAACCACACAATACTGAGGATCAAGCTTAAGGCAAGACAAAGGTGTGGCAAGAGGGGAAAGGCAGGGGTTGTGGGGCTCTGGGTTGGTTATTGCTGAGGTAAATAAACACTTCCAGCAAGCTGGAAGGCAAGTGAACAAGAACATCTCCCATAGCTTATTTTCAAGAAATCCTAGGGGCCAGGGAGATGGCTCAGTGGAATAAGTGTTTCCCTGGCAAGCACAAGGGCCTGAGTTTAATCCCTGGTTCCAGAAAAAATAAAAAGAAATCCCAGTGTCGCCAGGTGCTTGGTTACCTCCACAAGACCTCCCTTGACCACTCAACAAATTTACTGATTCAAATTCTAAGGCCAGTGAGTCTTGGGCTGTGGTGTGCGTACCACATAAAATATTTTCCCCACTGTCACTGCCGAAAGGAAAAACATATCATCTCTCTCTTCTACTCATTGGAAGGCCCTGGGCTTCTGTTTTCAGTGGCCACCTCAGATAATCATTAGAAGGGAGGGCTAAGCAAGACAATGCTCACATAGCACTGTAGGCCGTTCCAAAGGCAGAGGATTACATCCCTGGCTCTTTCCCCTTTCCCTTCTGTGCCAAATGAAGCCCAGCAGTACCCATCTGAAGCATACATGTGGGAGTAAAAATGGAGGTGGAGAAGGACCTTTGATGCTGACTCACTAGGACAGAAGGCATGAGTCAGGGCTACTAGGCATCCCAGGATGGAACAGAGACACTCCTCCAGCCACCCCCTCATCCTCATCCAGGTCCCCAGGATCTCGGCCAGCAGTGGGTCCCGTGTCGGGGAACGCAGGCTCCATTAGTACCTTTCTCACCCCATTTGGAGAGGCATGCTGGGTGGCACTATCCACTGGAGGGGCACTGTGAGGAGTTTCTTCCCCAGATGTCTGGGGCAAGACAGCAGCAACATTCTTGTCAGGAGGGAGACCAGGCTTCGGGCCCTCTGATGCCGGAGGTTCATCTGTAACCTAGAAACGAAAGTTAAAACTTGGGTGGTTTTGCTTCAGAGAAGAGCAGTAAAAGCCACAACAGGGTCTAGCTAATGTCTACCTTGTCTGCTCACTGTAACTACCTACATGTAAACTGCTTTAAATGTTTTCAAGAATGAAATCTAAACCATTTGTAAAACTACCTCATAATGCCAGAACCCAAGCCAAGAATTCGAAGCCAGCACTGTCATAAAACACTTCAGCAAGCATAACACAGCTTTTTGTTGTTGTTGTTGTTTTAGTTTTGCTGTTGCTTGGTTAGGTGGTTGGTTTTCAGTGCTGGGGTTTGAACCCAGGACTTCATGCATGCTAAGCGAACACTCTACAACTGAGCTATCCCTGCAGCCTCATAACTCAGTTTTCATTTAGATTTAGTTTGTAGTCCTCTATGAACCCCTCAGCCTTCTTTGCCATCACAGGAATTACTCCATGTACCTTCCAAGGAATTGAGCCTTGTCAGATAACATGTGAAGAGGCATCTGAAGTTGTCAGTGCTGAACTATAAATGTGAGGCCTTATTTTTTTAAACAAGACAAAAACCTATATAATTTACTTAAAGATACGTAATTATAGATATTCAGGAGACAAAACCATGGAAAAAGTGAGAAGGGGTAGGGAGAAAGAGGATAGAATAGGAGCTCCGAGAAAAAAAAGAAAAACAGAAACTAAGAATAAAGACATGGAATACAAAAAAATATCATTGCAATACAAACTACTTCTTCAACTGGCTTTTAGCTGAGAAAACAGAGGAGAGGCATTCAACATCCAAAGATGAGATTGAGGCCTCCACTGTAGTTTTATAGAAAATGCTTGGGATCCAAATGTTTACTCAGCACTATACAATCTCTAGGCAAACTGCTTGCTCTCTCTAATCCCCACTGCTACAACCATAAAATACTTAGAGTAAATACTAATTGAACACTGTTGGATAAACGATATACATAAACACATGTCTAGTCTAGTAGACATTAAATTAAGTTTAGGGCTAGGCCTGTGCAGTGCTATAAAAGTGTCTTATTAATTCTCCCCTTCCCTGGATAAGTTCCCAGCAAGAGAGTTTGGAAGGTTACAAAGATAAAAGTGTATCTGCCCTAATGGCAGAAGTCTAGCATAGCCTAGAAGGTCCAGTTTATGGAACAAGTCCCCCATGTCATCCAGGAGGACCAGGCTAAGCCAGGTCACCATGGAGAATCGTGTTGGGACTAGGTACTATGATCCCCACAGCTTCCTGACGTTAAGGTTGAGTCCAGAGCAGTTCTGAAGTCTGAGAATCAAGCTCAAAGCCACCCTAAGATGAGCGCCACACTGAGCCTGGAAGGCTGCATTCCTGAGCAGCCCTGGGGTGGGTGGCTCACCTGCAGGGCATCCTCCTGGCTCTGGGGCTGGACAGGCGCTGGCTGCCTCACAATGTAGTTGATCTGCCCCACAATGGTTTGCTGAAGATGCTGAGGAGATTTGGTCTGACTTAGCTGCAGGCTGGGCTGCTGGGCCTGAAGGAGGAGCTCCAAGTCCTTCTGCATCTCCTCCAGCTCAAATTTGTGGTGCATTATGTCCACGTTCTGAGAGCAGGCAGACCCAGGGGGGTTCTCATGCTGAGCAGAAGCCAGGTGCTGGGATGGAGGTAGAGATGG